>PVIU01005364.1:0-114441 GCA_004026605.1 Ondatra zibethicus | reverse complement strand
CAGCCCTCATCCCCACACCCCTCATCCCCCACACCTTGGCAACATCTCTTTGACGATTCCCAGCACCTTCTGTGCATACTGCATCATCTGATTTCTTCCCTATCTGGCTTGTCTCACACGGCACATCTCCAAGGCACAGCTATGCTGTACGACTGTGGTAGTTTGAATGAGAAATGTCCCACACAGGCTCATGTATTTGAATGCTTGGAGGCGGGTGGTACAGCCTTGCTGGAGGAAGCGTGCCACGGAGGTGGGCTTTCAGAGTTCCTAGCCTCATCCTACTTCCAACTGCCTATCTGCTTCCGGTGTGTGGATGGAAAAGTGATCTCTCAGCTTGCTGCTCTGGGTGCCTGCTGCCACACCATTGTGAAGATGTCCCCCTCTCCCCAGCTCTGGAACGGTAAGCCAATAAACTCGATAAAGTTGCTTTTGGTCATGACATTCTATCACAGCTATAGGAAATAACTCAATAAGCATATACCCGAATTCCTTTTCTTTTAAAGGCTGCATATATTTCTACTGTGTGCATTTACTGTCATCTCAGCAGCTGTTGGACACTTTGGTGGCTCCCATCTTTTGGTGACTAATGGAGAGTCATGCTTTTTTGAATTCTGGTGTATAAAGATCAGTTTAAGGGTCTGGAGACGCTACTACTATCTCCGCACTTTTGCCACTTATGAATGTCATTAAGTAGAAACAATGAGTTTACAGAGTGATTTTCAGTTGGCCTTTATCTTATCACCGCTCATTCGTGATCTGCCCACACGATCATATGTTCTGAGTTTTCTCTTATCCTCTCTCCATCCCCAGTTCGATAGCTTGAATGGACCATGCTTGAACTCTCCTGTACTGCACTGCGACTAAACACCTGTGGCTGTGAGACCAGGAGAGCTTTACGTAGGTTCTTGGTCTCGGTCTGTTGTAGAAAACTCACACTGTATCAAAAGAGGACCTGAGTTTGAGCCCCAGGGCCCATATGCCAGGCGGTGGTGGTGCACGCCTTTAATGCCAGCACTCGGGAGGCAGAGGCAGGCGGATCTCTGTGAGTTCATGGCCAGCCTGGTCTACAGAGTGAGTTCCAGGACAGGCCCCTAAGCTACAGAAAACCCTGTCTTGAAACTCCCCCCGCTCCAAAAAAAAAAAAAAAAAGTCTGGATGTGATAGCCTGGTCAATTCCAGTTCTGGGAAGGCAGAGACAAGAGGATCCCGGGCCTTGCTGGGCAGCCGACCTCGTCTAACTGGTGAATTTGTAACAAGATCTTGTTTCAAAAAATAAAGTGGATGGCTCTTGAGGAATGACACCACAGGTTTTCCTCTGGCCTCTACATGCATGAACACCTATGTACACACACACACACACACACACACACACACACACACACACACACACACACACACACAGAGATTTCTCAAAATACAGCAGGATAATTTGAACCAGCTGTTCAAATATATGAGCCTGTAGGGAACATTTCTCATTCTGTCTACACAACTTTGCATGGTGTTTCATGCAGAAATGGTTTATAATATCTAGGAGCACGTGTAGAATCTATGCAGTCACTACGATACCTCATATTTAGTATTATTGTGTGTATACTGGGGGCACGGCTTCCTCTGTGGGAACCAAGGATTGAACTTAGGTCACCAGGTTAGTGTGGTAAGCACCACACCTTTACCCAGTGTGCCATCTCATTGGCCCGCAGCCACGTTATAGAAGGGGCCTAGATTTTGTTGTCAGCGGGGCTCCGCACACCCAGGGGTGACATAAATACTACTTCCCCTCTCCTCCCTGGAGAACTTCAGAATCATTTCATGCTTGTCGAAGTGCTGGCCTGTAGACAGGATTACTCCTGCTATTTGATAGTGGTCCTCACTCAGTCAGTGAGAAGCAGTGGCCTGGTCCCCGGCCCCTCCGTTACAGGGTAGGAACTCACAGTGTAGGTATGTGACTTCCAGGGCCAAGGCCTCCCAGGTCTGAGGGCTCAACCCCCCAGTGGCCTGTGGGCTGTCTGAAGCTTGGCCCTGTGCCCCAACTGTGCTGACATCGGCAAGGCTTTTCTGAGGAAGACAATGGGACACTAAAGACATAAAAAAACAGACGCTTCTGTGAGACCCCATGGGTCAGAGCTGAAGGCGCCTGCCAGCCTTCTTGGGCAACCCAGGCTAGGACAGATGCCGGGGGCCACACAGTACTTACAAACCATGACTCCTGCAGCTTCTTGATTCAAAGGGCAACAAGACAGGTTTCTGGGGGTTAGAGGGATGGCTCAGGGTGTACTAAGAAGCAGTACTTAAGAGCATGTACTGCTTTTGCATGTGGGTGCTGGGAATTAAACCCAGGTCTTCTGCAAGGGCAGGAAGCACTCTTTACCACCAGCCCCAGACTCGGCATTCATTCATTGTACAAGGTCATGGGTTTCATGAAGAGATTTTCATTCAAGTAGATTATTTAACCTAAGTTTAGTTTCCAGTACCCTATGTCAGGTGGCTCAAGTTCTAGGGGACCCGATACTCTCTTCCATCCTTTGGCTTTCTGGGGCACAAGCACTATCCACATGGACATATACATAATTAAAGAAAATAATAAAATTCATCTTAAAACCTTCAATGAAAAGAAATCTAAAAACAAGAAAAACAATAAACGACCAGACGGGTTTGAGAAAGAATTTCCACAGAGCAGCTCTTGCCTTTGGTGGGTTTCTGGGGGTGGATAAGCAAAGTGGGTGGACGCTCAGCTCAGGGTGCCCTGCATCTAGGCCTCCCTGTGTCTCTCTGCTCAGTCTGCTTCCCTTCATATGATGACCACAGCCATTTCCTGAAGAACCTACCACATTCCAGGCAGGGCCTGCCTCCCAGGCTGGCTGTCCCCTTCAGGTACCAGGCCCTTCACAGGAAGTGATACTAAATTCATCTATGAATTTGATGAGACTCCCACAACCACACCTTATGCTCTTTATTTGAAAACTTAAAAAAAGTTGGAATTCACCTACAGAATAAAACAGTTTTGGTAATTCTGAGAAAGAATTCTGAGGCAAGCCGGGTGTGGCCAGGTACAACTGTGTTGCCAGTGCTTGGCAGCTGAGGCAGGAGGATTGAGTATTACACAGTAAGAATTTAAAAAAAAATAGTGAGATTCATGAAGACCAGCCCAGGCTGGACATTTCAAACCTGCCCAAGTGCTGGCAGGAAACTAGAGGAGGCCGCAGGTGCACTTCTATCTCCTCTGAGTACAAGGGAAATTCCTGGGTGTGAAGAGTGACCCTTGGCATTTGTGGGATTGTTTCCCATGCATGATAACATCCGTGGAAAGCAGACACAGGGAGTTTACATGCCGCCCCAACACCCAGAAGTAGGCATAGAAGAACCAGGACTCACAAACACGCTATGTCCATAGAGGCCACATGGGGGCAGTCATGAGGCACCCAGAGTGGTGATTAGGCTCTGGGAGGGGACCTGGAGTTCTAACTCTCTGCCAGCTAACAAGGGTGTCTGTAGAGACAGGGGGAAACCTGGACACTCACGCCATGGCTGGAAGTAAACACGGTGGTGGCTCCTCTGCCCACCACTGAGCTATGTTTTTTTTTTTCCCCCCTAGCTTGGTATAAACTAAGGTAACCAGGGAACTTCAATTGATAAAATGCCTACATGGGATTAGCCTATAGGCAAGTCTGTGGGACATTTTCTTGATTAATGATTGATGAGGGAGGGTCCAGCCCACTGTGGGTGCTGCAACCCCTGGGTAGGTGGTCCTGGGTTGTACCAGAAAGGTTCAGCGAGTCATGAGGAGCAAGCCAGAAAGCAGCACTCCTTCATGGCCTCTGCTTCAGCACCTGCCTCCAGGTTTCTGCCTTGCATCCCTGCCCTGACTTCTGTCAGTGATAGGCCGTGGTGTGGGAGCGTAAGCCAAGCGAATGCTTTCCTCCCCAAGCTGCTTCTGGTCACGGTGTTCATCGCGGAGGCCGTATGAAGAGCCAGTCTCTCAGCGATATATGGGAAAGGGCAAAGGTTCCATCAATAGTCCCTCCCCACACCTTAAATGAGAAAAGATGACCCCAAGAGGCACACAAATGACAGGACACAGGTACGAGAACGATGTGACAGAACTCTGAAAACAGCCATCATAAGTGGAGGAAACGAACTGAAACAGTGGATTTCTTACCAAGAAAGAAAGCATGGAGGCCTGAAAAAGTAGCTTTTTTTTTTTTTTAGTATTCAAAAACAAAAACAATACCATTCAACTCCAAACCCACAATTCTATGTCCAGTGAAAGCACCCTTTGGGGATGAGATGAAAACAGGCATGTTCTTGGGTGAGGAATACGAAAGGGAGTTGGCTGCCAGCAGATCTGATCAGAAAGGATGCCCAAGGGAATTTTGTAAAAGGGAAGGAAAGAAACACGTGAGCATTAGTACAGGTGGATCCAGGGAGGCAGAGGCCGGGGGGGGGGATTTCTATGAGGTTGAGGTCAGTCTAGTCACATAGTTAGTTTGAGACCATTGATGGTTACATAAACCCGATCTCAGAATCAAAACAAAATCAAACAAAATGGGTAAATGGGTAAATAGGGGGGGTGCCAAGGCTCATATTGGTAATTCCAGTACGTGCGAGACTGAGGCAGGAGGATTGCTTTGAGTTCCAAGAAAGCCTGAACTATTACTATGTAATGTGTTCTAGGTCAGCCTGGGCTAGAGTGAGACCTTTGCCTGAAAGGAACCAAAATTTGGAAAGTACAACGGGCCTCCCTTCTCTTAAGTTTCAAAGATTATTGCTTTAACATTGAAGCCAGAATCATAATGCTGCCCACTGTAATTCTAAACACAAACACAGGGAATATTTATGACAATTATATAGTAAATTCTGGAATGTGAAGATATGTGAAAGGAGTTAAGAGTTTTAGATTTCACTTGGTCTGGTGTAGGCATTCTGGAAAACAGTTTAGTGTTAAAAAAACCTAAACAAATATGTAATTACCATATGACCTAGCAATTGTCCCCTGGGCATTTGTCTCAGAGAAATGACATTTTATACCCACACAAAAACCTGCAGAGAAGCTGGCTGTGACAGCCCCAAACTGAAAATAACGGAAATGTCCAACGGCAAGCAAATGATGGAACCAGTGATGCGTACAGACCATAAAACACTTCACAGAGGCAGAAAGAAACACGCTGTGGAGACGTGCAACAACATGGATGGCTCTCAAACGCACTGTGCACAGCCCGAGTCCAGCCCGAGACAGCCTTAAGATGAAGGAAGCAGGGGCGTGGAGAAGAGATCAGTGGCTGTCAGCAGACAGGAATGGCGAGAGAGTCAGGGCTACACTGTAGCGTGTTCCCATCATGGTGGTGTGTATGGCAATCTGTGCATGTGGCAAGATGACAGAACCATATGCACATGGTACCAGAATCAGCTTCCTGGGATGGCATGGATGCCACAGCTGAGGGACGCTGGAGAAGGGACACAGGACTGACTTCTGTGTGTTGTTTTTAATTTTTTAGATTAAAATATCTAGAATAAAATATATTAAAATAGATTAAAATTATTTATGAGTGTTCATGTGTTCCTGCTTGTCTGCTTGTGCACCACATGTATGCAGTACCCAAGGAGGCCAGAAGAGGACGTTGGGTCACTTGAAACTGGAGTTCCAGGTGGTTGTGAGCTGCCACGTGAGTGCTAGAGATTGGATCTGGGTCACTTGGAAGAGCAGCCAGTTCTCTTAACCACTGAGCCATCTCTCCAGCTCTATTTTTTTAAAAAATTTTTATCTGTATGCAGGTGTGCCTACGAGTTTACATCTACTATATTCATTCAGGGACCTGGGGAAGCCAGAAGAGAGTATCGGCTATCTTGGAACTGGAGTTACCAATGGCTGTGAGCCAGCATGTAGGTGCTGGGAAGTAAACCCAGGTTCTCTGCAGGAGTAGGAAGTACTTTTAATCATGGAACCACCTCTTAAAACCACTGTTTAAAGAAACTGTGCATGTCTGTGGGAATGTATGACACGTGCAGGTGGGCATGCTTGGAATTGGAAGAGAGCATCGGCTCTCCTGGAGCAGGAATTACAGGCGGTTGTGACAACTGAATCTGGTCCTCTGGAAGAGCAGGAACCTTTTAGCCACTGAGCCGTCTCTCCAGCCCCAGACTCTTTTTGATCTTACTATACTTTTTTTTAATAGCTGAACATTCATTGTACATCGTTACAGGGTTCATGACATTTTCATTCAAATAAGTTATGTATTTGACCAGAATTATGCCCTATGCCCTGCTTCCTCTCCTTCCCCCCCAGTTTTCTTCTTTTTGCAAGATAGGCTCACTTCTTCACATACAGGACACAGAGGTACATATAGCAGCCTTGTAGTATAGAAAGAACACATGCCACTTCCGGCTCTTTAAAAAGCCGTCTGCCTCTCTTCTGTAGAAATGCCGGCCTTGCGTTTGCTCCTGTTACTACAGTTTTAGCTTTTCTTCAGGGTCAGGGTGCTGTGGAAGTCGGGGCCCTTACAGCTCAGCCTTTGAGGTTTCTTACTCCTCTGTTGATATATTTCTGAAGTAGCTTTCTCAAGTTTGGTGTATCACCTGGAAATGGTTTTCCTTCTTGATCCAAGAAAGACACAGCTGCATAAGGATGTCTTGAGTGTGACTTCCTCTCTTCACATTCTATCCGCTCAGGTCACCGCCTGACGACCATGGAGACAGCTGAGGCTATTCTGCTACTGGACCTTTGTGGATCTCAGTCAAGGGACTGAGTATTTTCTTTTTGCTCTTTATTTGTTATTTGTCTGTGTGTGTGTGTGTGTGTGCATGCACGTATGCGCATATGTGTATGTGTGTGTTCACACACTCACTCCGGCCACATCTGGGTGTGGAGGTAGAGAACATCTTCTAGGAGCCCAACATGGGATCTGGGGCTTGAACTCAGGTCTTCAGGTCTCTATGGCAGGCACTTTGTCCACTGAGCCATCTTTCCAGCCCCTTTATTTGGGTCTTTAAAATACCTCACTATAGGAAATGAAAAATTTCAATTTATCTGGAGTCCAATGAATACTTTACTAGAACAATAAAGGTTTTTCTTGAGTAGAGAAACCTTTCTTATACTGTTTCACTAAGGACGTATCTACTGTTTGGTTCTTTTCCCTCATTTATTTATGACCAAACAGTTGTCCAGGCTCCACGTAAGAGCAGGGCACTGTGCCATGCCCTGAGAGTTCAGGAGGAAGAAATACACAGCCTTTGATCTCGCCAAGCTTTAAAAAGCCCAATGGGAAGGGCAGACAGCTGACCAACCAATTATCACAATGAATGACAAGAGTTACAAGAGGAGCCCTCAGATGTGACTGGCAGGGGATTGTCCCTGAGCCCAGGGCAGCAGGGGAGCTCTTAACCTATATGAGGGTTGGGAAGAAAGTTCCAGGTAGGAGAAATGGCATTCTCAACAGGGCTGGGCATGTGCAGAGAGTTCAGGCAAGCGCAGGAGGATGGGACAAGCTCTGTGGTAGCGCCCGGGGGCGGAGGTAGGTGTTGTCATCCCTATCAGCGCTCTCAATCTGCTGCCTTTTCAGGTGGGGTGGGGCCCTGGAGCTGCTCGCCTCCCTTACAACCCACCCTGCTCCTTCCGCCCTTCCTACTTCAGGCAAGGTCTCCTCTATAGCTCAGGCTGTCCTAGAACTCATTCTGTAGCTTAGGCTGGCCTTGAACTCATGCCAACCTGCCTGCCTCAGCCTCCCTAGTGCTAAGATTACAGGCATGAGCTACCATACCCATAGTCCTCTTGTGCCTCTCCCAGTTTCTCTGCCCCGAGCGTGAGTTTAAACTGTGTTCCAGTTCTCACCAGGAGGCTCTTCGCTCACAGCGGGCTCAGGTTCTCTAGTGCTAAGAACCGCCCTTTGTACAGAGAGACAGCAACCAAAGGAGAGTTCAGGGCCTCGTGTGGTCATAGCCACGACCCGACGTTTCCTCACAGGGAATCAGTGCTGGGCCAGGGTGAGGGGACTTCAGTATTCGTCCAGCAGTCAAAAGGTACATGGCATGGGAGATACCTCTGTGCTCCGAGGGCAGGAAGGTGGATGTGTGTCGTCACCAGCACCTAGCGGACTGGAGAGCATCCTGACTGGCGTTACTGTGGATATTCTTCTTAAACAACAACGACAGACAGATGTATGGAAAAGACAGGCAGCCCCCGAAGCATGTGCTGGTCCGCTCTTCACCTACCTTGGTTGTGCTGGGTAGTTAGCACCCCACAAGGATGCAGGAAAGCAGAACATCACTCAGCTCTCCTGTTCTTGTTTCTTTGTTTTTGGTGGGTTGTGGAGTTGTTATTGTTATTGCTGGTGCTGTTGTGTGGCAGTGTTTTGGTGGGTGGTAGTGTTGTTACTGCTGGTATTGCTGGTGGCTGTGCTGCTTGGGTAATGGCGTGTGTGTTCATGTATAGGAGGGGCTGAGGGGCTAGGGTGCAGTGTGGTAAGAGCGGCGCAGGTTTCTGGCATCACGCTACAGCTGCCGCTTCCCTCGGCCCAGATGGGAAAGAGTTAAAATCCACGCATGATTCTGGCCAGCTGCTTGGTACAGCCCCATTCTTCCCATTGCCAACCTCCTGAAGGCCTTTAGTGATGTCTTAGTTACCTCTGTTGCTGTAATAAAGCACTGTGACCAAGGCAACTTACAGAAGGAAGAGTTTGCTCGGATTGATGGTTCCAGAGCGAAAGAGTCTGCCATGACAGGGAGGTGGGAGGCATGGTAGCTGGAGCAGCCAGCTGAGAGCTCACAGCATCAACCGGAAGTAGGAAGCAGAGAGAGGAAAAACTAGAAATAGCCTACATTTTTAAATTCTCAAAGCTCGCCTCTAGTGACACCTCCTCCACCAAAAGCCACACATTCTGAACCTCCCCAAACAGTGCCTCCATCAGGGGCCCAAGCACTCAGACACCTGAGACTATGGGGGACATTTCTTACTCAGACAACCCAAGTGTCCTGGGCACGAGCCTGCTTTGCTGGGTGAGAGATAGTGGCAAGGCTGCAGGCTCTCTGAGCTCACGTGGCTAAGAACACACTGAGCTCTGTCATAGTTATTGGCCAACCACTAGCTATGGCCACCCACATGCTCAACACCCAGGCTGTGTGCTCGGTGAGCCTCTTTCTCCTCCGGCTTCTCATGGCCTGCCTGGCTGGAGTGTCAGCTACCCTGATTCCATTGCCTTTCAGGACTGACTTGCTCAGCCTGGGTTTCATCTCCAGGGACACTTATCCCTCTCCTGTGCCTCCAGAGCTGAGCAGCAGACTCTCCTAGCACATGCTGCAAAGGAACCAATTGCTTGCATGAGAGAATTGGTTGTTCTCTTCGGACCTCATAAAGGGTAAGGGCATCATGTCCACCAGGGTCAGGAGACACTGCCCAGTGCTCATTAAGGAACTGAGCCTGTGACTCAGGTCAACAAAGGTCTCCCAGCCTAGCAGGGACACCCAGGTGAACAATTAGTCCACTTGCCCCTAGAAGATGACTAGAGAGATGTCAGGGTCAGGCGAGGAGACAGAGGAGGAGGTAGGTAGACTCAGAGGCGGGCTTCCTCAGGAAGAGAAGTCAGGACTGGGTGGGGCCCAAGGGAGCAGCAGGGAGAGCAGTCACAGGTTTTCACAGGGCCAGGGAGAACTTCTGGGAGAGGTGAACCATCTTGCTGTGTTCCCTGGTGTTGGTTTTGAAAAGAGACTGTGCTCACCAAGATGCTGGGCAAAGCAGGGTCATTCCTCCCATATGGAGTCCTTCTGGTCATACCCATGGGCACACACAGGGCATCCAAACACAAACGCCCTGACACTTGCACACTCCTGTGCGACCTAAGAGCCCAAGGGGAGGCCTATGCACACAGAATGCACCCAGGCATGCACGCACACACATGTGTACACACAGGCGAGTTTGACTCCGAAGGCTTGTTTCTGCTGACCACTGCCGTTAGACTAAAGCCAGGGACTCTCCTCCTTCCTCGCTAAGTGTTCTTTGCCAGTATTTTTGCAGGTAAAGAATTTGATCTCTCTCCAGCAGCAGCTCCACGCTTCCTTTCTCCACCCACGGAGAGAAATCAGGCATGCAGCGGTATACATTCTCTGCCTTAGATAAACCCACAGTAAGGTCTCCCTGCTTTACCCCACAGTCCCCAGTGATCTATCATGACATGCCATTAAGCTTTGGCATCTGTGTCAGGGGAAACCTAGCCCTTGGCAATAAAGGGGCATTCAGCGAGCATGGGGCACTGCCTATCTGACCAGAGGTTGAGAGCAGCCTCTATAGTTTGTTATGCCATGGCCCTTGGCTACCTCCAGGCTGGGAAGTCTGGGTTCACCAGCAGAACACACAAATCTTGTCCCTACCCTGAGGACAAAGATCACAGTGTATCTGAAGAGATGGGGAAATTCTGAACCTAGGCTGTAGCAACAGCCTCTGACTTGAGCCCAAAGAAAATTGTGTATTTTTCCCCTTCAAGTTCAATTAAGAAACATTTATTCAGGGTCCATTATTTATTCAGCTTCATGTTTCAGTCCTCAGCTTGAGCCTCGATTGGGGGAACAGCCTTAGGATGCCACAGGAAGCCAGTGCCCTGAGGAGGCCCTGGCATCTGGGTGCTTGGGACCTGTGTGCTCACGGGGTTCAAATCCTGTCTCTACCACTATTAGCTGTGTGATCTTGTACAATATACTCAATCTCTCTGTCTTGGTTTCATACTCTGTAGGGATAAGAATAGCCCTTCTCAGGGTGACGAGGAAAGGTCATACACATAAGGTATGCAATATTTTCTAAATATTTATTTTTTAAATTTTGGGTATATATGTGTATCTGTGTGTGGGTATGTGCACGTGACTGCAGTTGCTTGCAGAAGCCAGAAGAGGGCATAAGATCTGCTGGAGCTGGAGTTATAGGTGTTCGTTAGCCACTTGACATGGGTGCTAGGAACTGAACTTGGGTCCTCTCACTGGGTCATCTCTCTAGCCCCTAATTACACACTTTATTTTTTAAGGTAGTAAGTGTTTGCTCCTATTTTTTTAAAACTAAAATTAGTATAATTATCATTGGAGTAGTTCAGCCTTTTTATCTCAGTTGGCTCTTCCCCCAGTGTGTGTGTGTGTGTGTGTGTGTGTGTGTGTGTGTGTGTGAGAGAGAGAGAGAGAGAGAGAGAGAGAGAGAGAGAGAGAGAGAGAGAAACCCTTTCCTCAGGAGAGATCCACCTTGTTTTCTGAGGCAGCGTCTCTCATTGACTTGGAGTTCACCAAACAGGCCAGGCTGGTTGGCTGCTGAGCTCCAGGGATCTGCCTGGCTCCACCTCTTCTGTGCTGGGATCTCATGTGGCATTTCTATGTGGGTTCTGGGCATCGGATTCAGACCCTCACACTGTGTGACAAGCACTTTGCTGACTACAAGATCTCCCCTACCCTGACCTCAGTTTTCCTGCCATGTTACAACAGTTGAAATTTCCTCCAAGAACCAAGGCCCTTCCCTAAATTTCACCGCTGCTGGCCACACCCTGACCTTCAATAAGAATCTAGAATGATCCCTGGACCAATCTCAGCCACGATTTGGCTGTCTGAACTCTGGCCCCAGGTTAAGTGCTGCTTGCTTTCAGCTTCCCAGGTTGGCTGGCCTGCTGCCCTCAGCCTCCATTCGACCTAAAGGGTCCAGGGCATAAAGTGGATGATCAGTCCTTTCTCAAGACCACAGCTCTGGGGGGATGGCAATGGCCAGAGGCCCCAAGTCCTCTAGGTTCTTTAGAAACACGCACGCACGCACGCACGCACACACACACACACACACACACACACACAGATCTGAACACTCACCCCTGTTGCATGCATTGTCTGTTCCGTCTGGGTGCAGAGGCAGCCCTGGGGAGCCCTGAGGCTTGGACAAGTCCCAGGTCACACAGGACTTCAGTAACCCAGCGTGGGGCTAGGAAGGCAGGGACCCCACCTGCACCAGCAGATACTCTTGAGACAGGGCAGAATGGATGGAGCAAGAAGCAGCCCACTCCCCCCCAGCTCCCACTCCCATCCTCCACACCTTATCCTGTGTTCACACTTAGCCACAATTATGCCAAGGGTCAGTGACTAGCACGAGGGAGACCAGGAAACTCCAGGGCAGGGCTGAAGTTGTGGATAAAACTGACATTAAACTTTCTGAAACTGTCCTGAGCCCTGGTACCATGAACCCCAACCACCCTTGGGGATGTGTGATTGCTACCTACTGCCTAACTCGGAGGAAAGGCATCCTCTTCCTGCTTCTGCCTCCCCGAGGCTGGCCCTGTCTTCACGGTGGCAGTGGTCTCAGGAAAAAAACTGACCCAAGACCCCTGCTGTCAGTATGTGCCATGGGCTGTCACCCTGACCTAGTTTACAACCTACTGCCTGGAAGACGAGCCTCTGGGTATTCACCTCTGTTTCCTGATGGTTGCTGCACTACAATCCACTCCCTCACTGTCCCTCAAAGAGGAACCTGTGTTGCCTCAGGCTGAGAACCAAAATTAACGCTTCCTCCCTTCCTTTGCCCTTGTCAGGTATTTTTGTCCCAATAATGGAAAGAACAACTAAGACAATGTACTGGAGTCTGTCCCCAAGACCACTGTTTACCAGGGAAACGCGTCAATTTCCTCAGTTTCGCTTTCTGTAAAATGGAATAATCTAGATGCCATGGAGCTGTTGAGCTCAGGAACAGAGAGGGCCGGTGGTAGGGAGCTGGTACTCAGCCAGGGCATCCTTCCCTCTGTCCTGCTTTGGGACACTGTGCCTTAGGGGAAGGTGGGCTTTGGGTCCATGAAGGGCAAAGACCCTACACAAGTGGAAACCCAGAGCTGTTTCCAGGGGGGTCTGACCTCCTGGGGCCTTTGTTATTTTCATTTCATTTGCTCATTTCTCAAAGAAAACCCCCATGGAAAAAAACAAAACAAAACAAAATAAAACCCAAACAGACCACTACTCTCCTGTAGGGAAGAGTCCCCAGTCCCAACCCCAGGGAACTGCAGAACCCAGGAGAAGAGAAGTGGCCTTTGTTTGCTTGGAAGCTTAAGACATTATCAGCTCCCATCCTCACTAAGTGGATTAGTGGGGGAGGAGAGGCTCTGCCACCGTCCCAAATTCTCACGGTCTAACCCGAACCAGCTCATGTGCCCAGTTAACAACCACTGTCTCCGTGCTGGAGATACTGTGGGCTGCCTTAATGAATGTATTCCCAAAGACAAATATTATTCTTTAAGAGAAGAGCTAACATTTAGGATTGCTGAGTAGAGGCGGGGCTTGGAGCTGGGAAAATCTGGATTTCCAACCAGATTCTGTTCTAGCTGTGCGATCTTGTTCAAATCACTCAGCCCCTCTGAGTTTAACTTCCAGTCACACACCGCACTAGATGTTCCTCAAAGATAGGCTGTCAATGACATGAAGGTCCCAGCAGATTATGGCCGAGCTGAACAACGCATCTTGTGTAGTGACACTGGGAATTACAACACGGGCATGCAACCTCTTCCTCCGTACTTGCAGTGCGTTGTTGTAAACACACCAATGTGCTGTCAGTCATGCAGAGAACAGCTCACACTGGGCCTGGCGACAGCCCGTCAGTGAAGGTGAGGGACACCCCTCTCTGATGATATATAAGCAGTTAATGACAGGGGACAGAGAGGCATTTTCTTCAGTGGAGAAGCCACTGGTGAGGTGCCCACGCTCCTATAAATAACCCCTCACCCATGTTCCTGCAAGAAACATTAATGGAACTCACTGGTTTATTTAAGAAAAAAGAAAGGAAAAGGAAGGAAGGAAGGAAGGAAGAGAGAAAGGATATGAAGGCTAGCTGAGAAGAAAGGGAATCAGCGAGAAGGGGAGGGGGACAAGAGAGGATAATGGGATGAATATTATCAAAATATATTATAGACATGTATGCAAATGTCATAAGGAAACCCACTCTCATGTATATTTAATACATGCTAATAAAAACCTAATACAAAATAAAAGAATAGCCCCGTTAGTTACACACAGTCATTGAGGCCTAACAGTGAACACCAAGTGGCTCATGTGTTTACTACACACATGCACACAAAACACACACACATACATATAAATATACAGTTTATACATAAAGCTTTTTGTGGAACAGGTCAACAGCTGTCTCAACCATGATGTATTTACCACATCAAGAGCTGTCATGGAAAGTGTCCTAGGCCACACCGGTGTCTCTCAATGTATCCTGTATTGTGATTACACAGCTAAATTACCTCAGGGTATGTAGGATATGGCTCCCAGAACAAATTCTGGTGTTAGGGACACAAGGCTGTGCGTGTACACAGGGAGCTGAACTTGTGGATTAAGGTCCCAGCGTGGGACACACACGCCACCAGCCAGGGGACATCCTCCTCTTGTGTCAGAGGACCTCCACAGACCCATCCTGCTGTCCTGTGTCAGGGGCACTGCAGGATGCAGGCGTCAGCAGAGGACACAATGTGCAGAGACCTGGTGGGGGCTGGGCTGCACAGGCCTCGGTCCCAACTGCATCAGCTCCACAGGCCTTGGACTCAGCGTGTCCCTCTGGGCCTTGAGGGCTCAGTTTCTCTTTTCGTAAAACAAAAGCTTTCTCTAGGGGTTCACCAAGTTTACAAACATTATATAAACAGGTAGTTTCCAAACACGGCTCTTTTTATTTGCTCATTTTTCCTCTCTCTCTCCTTTTTCCCATTATGTAGCCCAGACTGGCCTCAAACTTGAAGTCCTGTCTTGGCCTGAACTGGGATGACAGGTATGTGTCCCCAGGCCTGGCCCCACACATGATTCTGAAGTACACACATTTGAATACTATGGCTCCCTGGGTTCCATGAGAGAACAATTCCTCAGCCTTGGCTGGAAACTATGCACCGTCGGAGGGCTATATTAGCCATATGTGCTCTGTACCTTCTGGGCATGAGGTTTGCCCCATGGTCCTTCAGCTGGCACCCCAAACTCACCAGGCAGTCCTATTTACCCAAGGCCAGCAATGGGCCCTTCTGATTCCCATCACATGCTTAAGAACAGAGTTCCTGGGGAACTGGGAACAGATCCAAGCTAGAGGGCATGGAGGGAGGGTGTATGGCTCAGGGGTACAGTACTTACCTAGCATGCACAGAACCCCAGGTTCCTTTGTCAGGTTCCCTCTCTAGTACCACGAATCAATCTCAACCTCCACCGCTGCCTGTCTCTTCCCTTCCTCACAAAATCTAAGCCAGAGAAGACCTGTGGCCCTGGGGACTGCAGCATAGAAGGCTCACAGGCTGCAGCTGTGTGGGTGGCTCAGATGGGCAGGCAGTGGCCAAGAGTGGCCCATTGGGAAATCCCATCATTCAACACCGCCGCCACATCCCAGGAGCGGGGTGGGGCAAGGCTTTCATAGCCCCAGCCTCTCATTGATTCTCCCACAGGAGCGGCCATGGCTCATTCTTCTAATGGTTACTGAAGGCACAGGAAGCATGGCCTGGCCATTTCCATCTAACGCTGACGGTAACGACAGAAGAGCCCAAACCACCCCTCGTTCTATAGCTGTACTGTTACTTAGCTGCAGAGAAGGATGTCCCCGAACAAGTCATTGTAATCTCAGGAGGCAGCACCTGTGGTATTTGTAGCTAAGTTGCGAGCCATGCTCAGTGGGTAGAGCACTTGCCTAGCTTACAGCGAGCCTTGAGTTCGGTCCTCAGCACTGCATGAAATGTGGCATGGTGGGGTATGCCTGTAATCCCAGCACTAGGGAGGTGGAGGTGGGAGGATCAGAAATTTAAGGTTATCGTCAGTTACATAGCTGCCACAGAGGACACACACGTGAACAGGTGTGGTCCCGGTGTTCTTTTGACTGTCCTCTAGGCACATTTTTTCTCCTTCTATCTCCATCTGTGTCCTATCACTGTAACAGAATGTCTGAGACTGGGTAGATGGCAGAAATAGGAGATTTGTTGAATTTTGTTTCTTTTGTCTTTTTTTCTTTTTTCTTTTCTTCTTTTTTTTTTTTTTGGTTTTGACAGGGTTTCTTTGTAGCTTTATTTGGAGCCTGTCCTGGAACTCTCAAACTCACAGAGATCCGCCTGCCTCTGCCTCCCGAGTGCTGGGATTAAAGGTGTGCGCCACCACCGCCGGGCTTTTGTTGAGTTTTGGAGACTGGGCAGCAAGCACCTATATACTTAGAGTCATATTGCCTTCCTCACACCTTGTTTTTCTTTAAGAGAGAGAGAGAGAGAGCAAGAAGGATGGAGCTCACTTTTCTAGCAGTGCACTGTGTGACAAGGACGTCAATTCACTCACGACAGCATAGCCCTAGTCAGCATCTCTCCTCAAAGCTCCACCTCCCAACACCTTTGGGGATTATATTTCCCAGACAGGAACTTTAGAGAACTGAGCGTCATGATACCCAGGAGGAAACTGAGGATCAGTGACGGCTGCTGGGGATGGGTCTGCTGTCTGGATCCCTAGCTGTCTGGTGACCCAGTGCTTCAGGATAATGTTCTTTTCAAATGTCAGAACACTCCCTCCTCTCCACGGAGAGGTGCTCGAGTTCTCAGAGCCCAAGGTGATGGGAAGTATATACCTCTAGCTTTGCACCTTCCTTAACCAGCAGATAATCCTGGGTTGTCAAGCACCAAGAGGCAGAAAAGTCCATTTATAGATGAGGACAGTGGTGTTTGGCGGAGTTAAATGACTTTCTTATCATTACGTAGGCTGTCAGAACCTCCCTATTCCAGGCCACCTTCTCAGCTGCTTGGCCTTAAGATAAATCCATGCTCCCTTACTATCTCAAAGGTGTAGACAGGACCCAAGTCAGGCAGCCTCCCTTGTAGGGCAGCATGCATGCATTCTTGCAGAAGCAAGCATTCACTCACACAGCCTTTCTTTGCATTGATGCCAGGGCAGCCAGCAACTGTCTTTGACAATGCTTATTAAAACAGCTTCGCTGCGTTGGGCATGGAATGGTCAGTGAACTGAAAATCTGCTCTCCCTGTTTGGGATTCTGGGGCAAGTGCTGTACTCCATGGGATGCAGGCATGGGAATAACTAGGCTTTGCAGAGAAAACCTTTGATCTGGGATCCATGGTGTCCGGGGTGTGCTGCTGCCCAGGAGAGGCCATAAAGTGAGAATGCCAGTGGGAGGGCTGAGCGGCTGGGGCCAGGCAGGCCCATCCCGACTTTGCAGCTGTAGTCACCAGGGGTCCGGCAGGTCAGGACTAACAGTCCCTGGCACTCTTCCTTAAAACACAAATTCCTCCATAAAACCTGAACTACCCATAATGAGACTCAGACTCTGGCACTGCCAGCTGGGCCACCACGAGGTCACTTCTGTTCCCGGCTTTAAACTCAGCATCCCTGTCAATCTCTAGGCCATCAGGAGAACTCAGTGAGCTCATGCTTGTAAAGACACCTTGATGTGGAGGTTCAGAGGGCAGCAAAGGGGCTCTTCATTACGGGCACCTATAGGGGGTTCTGGTTCTCATCTCCTCTGGAGATTACTGGGAAGAAAGAGGCAAGAATGGAGCTTGCGTGGGGAAGTTCAAGCCTGCCTCGTATTACTGCACACATGCCTTAGGATGTGTGACTTTCTTCCCTGCAAGATGAGACAATGGAGACCTAGTGAGATGGCTCATTGGATAGAGGTCACCCTACTTGGCATGTGGTAGGACAGTGGAGGCCCCATCTCAAAAAGTGAAAAGGTGGATGGGACCTGAAGAAAGGCATCCGAGATTGTTCTTTGACCCCATGCATGCACACATGCACGAGCGTGCACGCATGCACACACGCACACACACAGACACACACACACGGAGATAATGACTGCATGGCAGGATTACGGAGAAGAGAAAAATGTGAAGTAATCTATACAATCAACAGCCCTGTGCATAACATTGATGTCTCCTAGTCCCATATTGGTCTCAGTTTCCTTATCTGCCCAGAGAGGATATTAATATTGACACCACAGGGCTCTGGTGAGCTGGAGAGAAATCAAATTAGATGTCAGCCGTGGGAACGGCTAGCATATGTCTGGCATTCAGTGGGCGCTCAATTGATGTAGAGATCAGGTCCCGCAGGTTGCCAGGAGGGTTGAGATGAACGAGAGGGGCCCATGTGCCATTTCAAAGCAGGCTGCAGAGCGTAGGGCATCTGACTCCCATTACCAACCCCTTCCTTATCTGCATTCAGATTTTATTTGCAAAGATGCTTTGAAAACCAGCCAACTGAGAAAACATGCCATTTTCATCTCCCCCAATCATGGCAGCAGTGGTGTATCTTGCTAGCGCCTGCCTTCAGGTAACTGAGGGCAGGAGGCTGCTGTGACACTTCTCTGGACTTAGATCCCGGATGACTCCATCAGTGTGGTGCTGAGTGCAGCCTGGAGAAAAAGAGACCTTCTGCTTTCCTATCTACATTGTGAGGGCCCCACTGTAGGGGCTTCTATTTCTAGGCCTTGCTTTGGTGCTATTGTAGATTTGGGGTTTGGTGGGGTCAGGTTGGGTGACAAAAAATTTAGGAATTAGGGCTAGGGTGTAGTTCGGTGGTGGAGTGCTTGCCTCATGTTCCCAAGGTGTCACAAGGCAATGAAACAATAAAAACCCTATGGAGTTTGCCCTGCTAGTTTTCGGTCTACTTTGGTCTAGCACTTCTCCCCTATCCTCCCTTTCCTCCACTTCGGAACAATAATGTATATCCTGTGCCATTATATGCTGGAAGTATGATACTTGTTTTTGATTTTGATTTTACAGGGGATTACAGTTAAGAAACTGCATGAATCTCAGAAGCATTGTTGAGACTGTGATAGACCATGGGGACTTTTGAATTGGACTAAATGCATTTTGCATTATGTTATGGATACAAGTCTATGGGAGCTAGGGATGTGGAATGTGTTGGTCTGAAGAGGTATGGCCCACATAGACTCATATTGAATGCTTGGCCCATAGGGAGTGGCACTATTAGGAGGTGTGACCTCTGTGGAGTAGGTGTGGCCTTGGTGGAGGAAGTGTCACTGTAGGTGACACACTTTGAGGTCTCATATATGCTGAAGCTATGCACAACACATGATTCCTTCTGCTGCCTGCAGATCAAGATGTAGAACTCTCAGCTCCTTTTCCAGCACCACGTCTGCCTGTGCACCGCCATGACTAAACCTCTGAAACTGTAAGCCTTTATATTTTCCTTTGCAAGAGTTGCAATGGTCATGGTGTCTCTTCACAGCAATAAAACCCTAATGAAGGCAGAACCCCCATCTATCCGCTAATAGGCTCAGGGCGTGTATATCCTATCCTTGATAAGATCCCCTGCAGTGTGTGACCCCATTCCTTCCCTACTGGTACTGATCTGAATCAGCCATTTAAAAACCAGATTGCCCAAAAGTCACAGGCCAGGAGAAAATACCTGTGGGAAGCATACCTGATGAAGGCCTGCTGCTTCAAATATATAAAGAACACTTCCAAATCAACAATAAGAAAACAAATGGTGAGGTGAAGGTTCTTAGCAG
This sequence comes from Ondatra zibethicus, assembly GCA_004026605.1. Taxonomy (NCBI): domain Eukaryota; kingdom Metazoa; phylum Chordata; class Mammalia; order Rodentia; family Cricetidae; genus Ondatra; species Ondatra zibethicus. The sequence goes on along the minus strand of PVIU01005364.1, from coordinate 94,967 downwards.
AGCCCTCTCTGGGGATGAGCGCAGGCCACACATCCGATAGTTCAGCTTGACTAGTTTGGAATCACCTAGGAAACACACCTCAGAATGGTATTTCCAGAGAGGCTCAAATGAAGAAGGAGGACACACCATAGATGTAGGCGACACCATTCCAAGGGGATGGGGTTCTGGACCCAACAAACAGCAGAGAATGGGCTGAGTACTGATTCTTTCTACCTCCTGACAGTGGGCACACTGTACTGGCTGCCTCACATTCCTGCCACCGCCCCTTCTGCACCAGAATGGGTGGTGTCCCCTTCAAACCCTTCCTCCTATAATCTGCTTTGGTCAGGCATTCCTCACAGGAGAGGGACTACCACACAATAGTGCAATGTTTATAGACTAATGCATGAGCCAACTCTCGCCACCGCTGGCTGGAATGCAGACCATAATATAAGACTGAACAGGATTCAGTCCCCCAAACAGAAGAGTCATCAAGCCACACGGAGACATAGTATGTATGCCGGCACCAACTACTAAGTGAAGGCAGCCACTCTGAAAGGGGCAGGTGCTGTTGGATCCTGTCTAGATGTTGTTCTGGAAAAATCCAAAGATGAGACACTGAAGCTGTTACCAGATACCAGGGGGTTAGGGTGGGGGAGGGGTGACTAGACAGGGTATGGGGATTCCTTCATAGGGTGTAAACTTGTGTGTGACATGGTACGGGTGGGTCCACATATTCCATAGAACCTATTAATGGCACAATATTGAGTGCAGCTGAACGTGAACTCTGGGCTTTGGGAGATGATGTGGGAATGTTGGTTTATCAGTTATGGTGAGTGTTCTCTGGCAGGGGGTATTGGGAACGGGATGCTGTGCACAAGCAGGGACCATGCCTTTTGCCTGGTTTGTCTTTGAACCTAAAATTGCTGTCTAATATAGGAACTCTGGGGCCACCAGACTTTCATACTGGACTCTGTCACCTACTTACCTGTGAGCCACCTTCCAGGGGATCCACTCCTCTGGCCTCCTGTCCCACTTTGGAACTTGAAAGAAGGAGTTTTGCATTCAGCAAGACGGGGAGCATGGTGGCATCTGTGGGGTCTGGCCTGTCATCTTTGTGAACGCTATATTGGATCTGATCCTTCTAGCGGGGCTGAGCTCACTTTGGACCCTGCTGCAGGAGCTGGGAGGCACAGATTAGATCCAATACAGTGTTCATGAAGAAGGCAAGCCAGACCCCACAGATGCCACCACACTCCCACCTAAAATGCTCCTCTTACTTCACACTGTCCTAAACACCAGCTCCTTCTCAGAGATGGCTGCCTTCCCTGGGCTACTCCTGGACTATCTGCTCCACCCCCACACCAACTCACACTTTCTCATTTAACTCCCAGAACAAGCAAGAGGGATTATTACCCCTATATTACAGGCAGGAATGCAGCTCAGAGAGGCTTAGTGCCATGTCTGCAATGTAACACACATAAAACAGCAGGCTCCAGGAACCCGGGTGGATCAAAGGCCAACTATCAAACAGGGTGTGATGGCACGTGCCTGTCAACCAAGCCCTGAGGAGGGAGAGGCAGGAAGATCAGAAGTTCAAGGACATCCTCAGTAACTCTATGAGTTGGGAGTCAGCCTGGGATGCACAGAATCCTGCCTCAAAGAATGGGCACTAGTGTAGAATGCACAGAAGTGCCTACAGCTTTGCCTTCCCCCTCCTCCTTGTCCCACCATGAGTTCAATACATGAATGGTATAGGCATACAGATCTTAGAAAGATCAAGTGCTCAGTCCTGACAAGTCCCGCCTTGGGTGTCAACATCCATCTGCTTATTTAATAAGTGCCTTAATCTGTTTCCTGTTGCTCTAACGGAAAATATGAATTTTTTTTAATTCATAAAGGAGGTTTGCTCTGGCTCACACTTCTGTTGGAGGTCCAAGCCTGGGCCGCCACATCTGGAGAAGGCCACGTGTTGCTTCAGCATGGGTGAACAATATAAGCAAAGCGGGTGTCACATAGGGGAGGAAATGGGTAAGTTTGCTTCTCAACTCCTCACTCTGGAGGTAATGATTCAATCCCCAGAGGGTGAGGACTCTCTCTAATAAGGTGCCATCAAGTCATTTGTGGCCTAAGCATCTCCAATCAGGCTCTGAATGACAACCGCATGGTTGAGTCTCAAGAGTGCAACAGGATTTAGGTGTTGCATTGAAACCATAGCAGTAAGAATCCTGAGCATCTGTCCTGTGCCACGCCAGGTAGGGAGCTCCTCCTCTCTCCTTCTCCTTGCTGATCTGCCTTGTGCGCTGGCCGCCTCTCCTAGCCCCATACGGTCCTTCCCTACAGTGATACAAGAATGTTTGTGCAGCCAGTGTCTCTCCTTCAGGTGGGCACAAGTCCACACTCTTCAGACTCCCAAAGAGACATGAGCAGGGCCTGCCAATAGCCAGCAGGGTGGGTGTCTACACCTCACAGGCTCCAAGAAGGAGAGTTCAGAAGCTCATCTAGTTGTGGTCTGAGATGGGTTCATCTGCATTGTCACTGTGACTGGACTCGGTGAGGTGAGCTCCTCACTAGACACTAGACTGTGTTTGCGAGGTCATTTGCATAGGATTAGCTAAGGAAGACCCACCCTGAATGTGGGCAATGTCATCCCATGGGGAGGAATTCTAGACACAACAGATGGGGAAGGAGCAGGGGGCTGGCTGAGAGCTGGCAATCCCCTTCTCTGGTCTATGGTCAGCCAAGCCGAGAGTTGCCCCCTCCTGTCATACACCCCACTGAGATGGACTGGGAGCCAAGGAGAAACTTCTCTCTAGTTGTTGTGCAGTAAAGATGTAAGAGTAACAAACAGAAGAGTCCAAGCCTCTCCCCCAGCCCCCACAGTGGATCCATCAGAAGCATTATCCATTTCCCACTTGGGTATCAGAGAGGAGAAAAAAAGGAAGCAGCTATCCTCAGCAATAGCATACTGCAGGTACCTCCTGGGAAGGACTTCTCTCTAGCCACAGGGGCCAGTGTCAGAGCCCACAGAGCACAGGGATAGGACTTTGGTGGGACAAACCACCCTGGACCCTGGTCAGGATGGTAGGAAGTTAAGGACAGGCTCTAGGATCTTGGCCTCTGCCTTCTGTCCCTCAGCACTGTTAGTGGCAAGGATGGACTAATATTCCAGAAGGCCTCTGCAGCCTAGCCTGGGATCTGGAGCCAGGACCTGTAGCAGGGCACGGCCACACTGCTTACTGGGTGGCTTCTTAGGGCCTGAGGCCTCTGCCTGGTAGCCAGGGCTTTCAAGTCTCTAGCACTGTGAATCTGCCTCTACTGTCCTCTCAACTTGTTCCTACGACGATGCCACAAAAGCCTTCTAGAAGTCCACATCATGCTCTATGGCTCCCGGTTGCCTATTTAGTACTATCTGGGTGTGATGGTTTGAAAGGAAATGGCCCCCAAAGGGAATGGCACTATTAGGAGGTGTGGCCTTGCTGGAGGAAGTGTGTCTCTGTGGGGATGGGCTTTGTGGTCTCTTTTGCTCAAGTTTCCCTCAGTGTGATAGTCAGTTGACTTCCTGTTGCCTGCAAGATGTAGGACTGTATTCTCAGTTACTCCAGCATGGCTGTCTACATGCCACCAAGCTCCCTGTCATGATGATAATGGACCGAACCTCTGAAGCTGTAAGCCACCCAATTAAATGTTTTCCTTTGTAAGAGCTACTATGGTCATGGTGTTTCTTCACAGCAATAGAAACCTTAACTAAGACACCAGGTAGCTCAGCCTCCCTTCAAAGGGCCTCACAATGGATCTAACTTTCCTTTCCCATCCTGTGGCCTGGCTTTGACCCCATCACTCACCTCACTATGCCCAGGGCCCAAACTCTGGTGTTGTTCTTGCTGTTTCCCCCACCAGGCTTTCTCCTTTCTCAATCTCCATCCAGGTAGGCTATTGAGTCAACATTCACACCTACTTCCCACCGGTGCATTCAGCCAAGGAAATCAGCCAGGTACTCCCTCCCCTGGGGCACACCTGGAGGGACACGTGTGCCTCATGCCACCAGCTGAATTTTAAGAGCATTCAATATTTGTGGGTGGAGCTTTCAACCAGATACTTGGAGCCAGAAAGCCCCACATTCATTTCCTGTTTCCCAGAGCTGGCTTCTTAATATTCCTCCTGCTGCGCGTAAGTGATCTCAAACGAGGAATTTCTTCTATGGAAGCAGTTAACAAAGCCGTACCATGACCTCTCAAGTGCCCGGCTTCCTGCGACCCTGGCTACTGCAGCTCTGCCGCTTGGTGCCAAGAATTCTAGAAACGGTCCTGATTTCAAAGCCTATGAACAGCACTGGCTGCATAACTCCATCCAGGCCCACGGTCCTCTGGGAAGGCCGACTGAGACCTGGGAGTTAAAAAGCACAGCTCTGACAGCCTGATTCTCCCACGCTGTCAGTGCCCAGACTTGTTCACCTCTGGGGAAAAGTCAGCACGTGTGTGCCCCGACGAGCACATAGGAGTGTGGGCATGTGAGGAATGCTGGGGCTCATCCCTGATCTCTGGGCAGGGGTTGAGAAAGAGACAAGCTGCGTTGGATGGTTCTTTTCCATGGCAACTTAGGAAGTAGGGGCAATGGGTGAAATGAGAAGAAAATGATCTGGTTGATTTGATGCTGTTGTTCCAGGCCTTGGGTGCGACCTAGGGATGCAGCCACTCATGCATCCCCATGCACCTGTGTGGCTCTGTCAGCGCAGAGGGGCAAGTACAGCTTCCTTTAGGGAGACAGGCAACACTCAATAAGTATAACGGATGCCAGTGTGTTGGTGTAGATGTACAGGAGTGAGCAGCACAGACGGGCACAGAGCAGGGAGATGGCGGGGCCGTGTGGGAAGAGCAGAGATATCGAGGCAGAGAAAGGAAGGAGAACCCCGGGCGGCAGGCCTAGTAGATGACACAGAAGGTAAATTGAGTTTATGAACTTCCAGTTGTGGCTGGAAATGCTGAGGAGGTATGGGATGTGAGGAGGTGTGGGGTATGGAGGTGTGGGGTGCTGAGGGAGTGTGGAAGAAAGGAGCCCATAGCAGGCTTGGCAGGCTGGTGGGAAGCATGACCCACGACCACAGTGCTCAGGACTGATTCTGATGTTATCTGGCAGGGTCTGTTTCAGGCTGCTTTTGGAAAATCCATTGGGCAATGCAACCTATTCACATGTAGGAGGTTGTGGAACATGGCTGCCATAGCGAAGTTTCACAGTAGGTGGCTAAACAGTCACGGCTAGAGGTGTTAGTGTCCTGATCCTCAGAGCCGGAATGGTACTATTCATGTCAGATGGTATACATGACTGAAAAAGACTAAGGTAGCGATTTTTCAAAAACATTTTTTTTAGATTTATTTTATTTCCTGTGTATGTTTTGCCCGCATGTATGTGTACCACATGTATGCCTGGTAACCAGGGAGGTTGTGAGCCTTTCATGTGGGGGCTGGGAATCAAACCTGGATCCGTTGCATCAGGTCCTCTCAACCACTGACACTGAGCCAACTCTCTAGGTCTACCGTAAGGAATTTGGGATGGGAAGACTGTTCTGGGCCATTTGGGTTTGGCCTGACATCACAGGTATCCTTACGGAAGGAAGTAGAGGGAGACCACAGGCAGGAGAGGGGTGAGAGCAGAGGCTGGAGTGGTATGGCCACAAGCCACGGAATGCCAGCAGTCACTGGTACAGAGAAAGGCCAAGAATGGACTCGTGGGCCTGGGAGATGGCTCAGGTGGTCAAGCTCTTACCTTTCAAGTGCCAGGTCCCAAGTTCGGACCCCAGGATCCATGAATAAAGTGGGCACAGGGTGGTGAGATGAAGACCCAAGTTTGATCTCCAGGACCCATATGGGGGAAAGAGATAACAGACTCTAGCAAGTTGTACCCTGATCTATATACAGGCACCATGGCTCATCTGTGCTGCCAACACACACACACACACACACACACACACACACACACACACAACTGTAATAAAATATTTTAAAAAAGCTGGGCAAGGTGGTGTGCTCCTGCAATGGGAGGTAGAGTCAAGAGGATCCCTGGAGCTCACAGGCCAGCTAGCCGGCTCTATGTGGTGAAGCTCCAGGAAGCTGAGAGGCCTCGTCTTCAATAAAAGATGGAAAATGCCAGAAGAACACGACCTCCATGCACACACAAGTGCACGAGTGCATCTGTATGCACACATACATGTATGCATGTGCACACACACACACATACACATAGATGAGGGGAGAGAGGAATAGAGGCAGAGAGAGGGTGGAGGGGAGGGGAAGGGAGGGAAGATTCCATCCCTAGAAAATGTAGAAAGAACCAGCCCCACTGACACCTTGATTGATCCCTGTGAGCCTCACTTTGGGTTTCTTGTCTCCAGAACTTTAGGAGAATAATCACGTGTTGTCTAAAGCCTCTAACTGCAATCACACCGGCCGGCCACAGGGATTAACCCAGACCCCACTGAGCTGGCACACACTGTCAACTGCAGTTGTCTCCCTCTGAGAACTGTGTCAAAAATCATGCGTGCTCACTTCAGCTGAGCACTCCGAACACGGGATGGGGAGAAAAGCCTTTTAGCAAAGACTTCCTGAAGGTAAAACTTAGTGGTTGATGAGAAATCCTTCAGAAAAATTGGAAATATGAGAAGCTGGGCTGGGGTGTAGCTCAGTGGGACAGGAATTGCCTAACATATGCAAGGCCTCGGGTTCTATCCCCAGCAACATACATGCACACATGTGCATACACGCACACACACATATACACACACGTACACAGTTCATTGCAAGAGGGACAAATGAACAGGCCTTGGGAGGAGACCCGGAAGGGCCTGAGCCCTTCCTTCCTGTGGAGTCTGTCCCACTCCCCTGACAAATGCATTTACTCATCAACTTAGAAGCTCCCGGACCCCATCATTTGGGGTTTCCATCAAGGCTTCCTTATCTGGCCTGGCAGATTTAATATTGATTGTTGGGGACTGAACTTAGTCTCTAGCTCCCTCTCCTTGGAAGTTTCAGCACGGGGCTGAAAAGTCTGGACCCTCTAATCCATCTAAGTCTGCCTTGGCTCCTGTGGGGCCGGTCTCCTGAAGCTAAGGGCCCTGAGACACCAGATGTCTCATTAGCATACAAAAGACACTTTTACTACTCTGAAGAATTCAAGCATTTCAGAAGTGGGGTGCCAGGAACCCATAGAGACTAAATATTTATTTCTTTATGACATCATCTTCTTCGCATTAACCCTTTGTATGGGTGGACTTGTGCCCCCATAAGCCAAACTGAATTCCTGACCCCCAGCACCTCACATGGCAACCATACTTGGAGACAGTTGTTTAAAGACCAGATTAGGTTAAAGCAAAGCCACTGGGGTGGCCATAATCCAATATAACTGATATCCTAGGAGAAGAGATTTCATTCCAGATATACACAGAGGACATTTGTAGGAAGACAGATGTCCCCTACTAGCCAAGGGGAGTTTCAGTGCTGGGGTCTCCCAGACTGGGAGAGAATTGATTTCATTTCCTCCCAGCATCCCCACCCCCAAACTGTGGTTGTTTGTCTCAGCAGCCCAGAAAAAAGAGTATTCACCCTCTCAGCCCCTGCCAGAGCAGAGACCTCATCACCTACCTACAAACATCTAAGTCAAGGCTTGGAGAGGTCCGATAGGCCTAGCCGTGTTACACAAAGATGCTCAAAGTCACAAGGCAGGGAGCAGTGGCCATGCTCTTTTCTGCTGGGCTTTGCAGCCTCCCACACCTCCTTATCATATACTCCTCGGCTCAGACCTCCATTCGCCAGGACAGACGCTGGGCCACAGGTGATCCTACCAACCCAGCTTCACGGGACAACATGGCCAGAGCTGGACTTGGACCTAGACATTGAGTTCTGCCACTTGGTGGCTGTATGACTGACAGAACACCCATCATTTATATCTGAACACTTCCTCTTTGGTCCCATGGTGAGGCTCAGTGAATATCATAGGTGCAGAGGTTGCTGAGTCTCAGCTTGAGGCAAGCGTTCCTTTGGGGTCAATTCCTGGGGTCTTTCTCAGCTCTTCCTGGAATTTCAGCCTGGAGACCTGACTGTGGACTTCCCTGGGTAACTTAGGGAGGAAGGAAGATGCTGCCCAGGGTCCTGGGAAAGGTAGGAGGGAACCCACCTGAAATGAACTGCCCCTCTAGAAGTGGGCACACCATCTACATCTCAACTTCATCGTTGAGGAAAACTGAACCCTGGAGTGGCAGTTGAAAGGGGTATGACATTCTCAGGGCCCCAGAGTTGGAAGTTAACAGAGGCGAGATTCAGATCCATGTCTTTCAAAGCATCTACCTTTCCCAGAGAAGCAGTGAGTGTTCTGCTTGTCCCTGCACCCACAATGAATCTCTCCCAGGGTCTCCACCACTGACCCCAGCCTGTCTCTGTACCCACGGTGAGGCTCTCTCAAGGCACCCCAGTGCTGACCCTGGCTGCTGGCTGACCCCGAATTTCCCAGGAGTGTCTGGCACAAGGAAGGGAGGAAGGAAGGGGTCGACCCTGATCCAGCAGCAGCTCCTGCAGTTGAACCAGCACAGGATGCAGACGCTGTTGCCCAGCGGGGTGAACAATAATCTTTTCCTCCACCCCTGGCTCCTAGAGCCTTGCCTCTCTCTGGGGAAATTACTTTGGGGCCACATGAAATCCCCATGACAGCCAGGAATGAAACTTTTCTGTTTTTGGAGCCAGATCCTGGAGGCCTGGAAGTGGGTGTTGCAGTTTTTCTTCCTGCCCTTTTCATCACCAGATAGAAAGAGGGGTCCTGGGATGCTGCTCACTCTCAGCTCAGGCCCCCCCCTCCCCTTGGACAAAATTCCCCTGACTGTCATTTACAAACAAGGAGCCTGCTGAGGAAGAGTGCTTCTCTGTGGGGTTTGAAGCAATATTCAGATGTGTGTGGGTCGGCTCAGGGGTCTTGACCTTGGCTTTCAACATGGTGATGTGACCGGACGTGCTGAGTACATGGACTCAAGACTGCACTTTCCTCATCTGTAATGGGACGATAACGGGATCTTCCAGTTTCCCAGGCAGTTCTAGAATTTCTGACAGGAAAAGGGTAGGGGAGGGAGGTGTTCTGGTTTCAGGGTGTTAGGTGAGGAGAGTCACACCCCATAGCTAGGTCCTGTTTCTCCTTGGATTTTGGATATGGCTCCGAGAAAGGCAGCCCAGGCCCATCACTTGCTGGCCCTGGCTCTGAACAATGTATCTACCATGCACTGCCCTAGCCACTGGGTCTGCCGTATAAGCAAGGCCGGTGTTACAAGCCTTACAGAAAGCACTGAAAGGCCCATGCTATTTCTCAGAGCTGCGGACAGTGTAGCTGGGATACAGAGCTCACTCAGGCTGAGCAGGCAGGGAAGGGAAACCCAGCATGCATGAAGGAGTGTTTGGGGCTGGGGATTCAGCTCTGTGGGTGCAGGGCTTCTCTGGCATGCACAAAGCCCCAGGGGCTCAATCCCCAGCAAAACAGATGTGGTGGTGCACACCTGTGATCCTAACACTCAGGAAACAGAGGCAGGAGAATCAGAAGTTCAAGGTCAACCTCAGCCTCCTAGTGGATTTGAGGCCAGCCTGGACTGTGTGAGACCCTTGTCTCAAAACAGGGCAGTGGGGTGGGAGTGTAGTCAGTAGCCAGTAAAGGCCTGGTAGCAGTCACTAGCGGGGTAGAGGATCTGGGTGGAGCAAAGCAGCCAAGAGTCCCGAGTGTCACCCTAGGTGGGAGATCTATGTGCCCAGCCCAGATGTCGAGCTGTGAGGTGCTCCCTTCATGGTGGAGGGTGGGGGTGGCTGGGGAGAATGCACTGCAGGGGGGTGCCGGACCTCACAGACACACCTTGTCTGCACCGTAATCAGGCATTCACGAGGGCTGGCCCTGAATGAAGGCTCCAGGAGTACGAACAAGCTGCAACTGCTTTTATATGTATGTGTGTGTGCGTGTGCGTGCGCGTGTGTGTCTGTGTGTGTGTGCTCCAACGATGACCTTCACTTATCTTACACCCCTGCCTAGGTCACCAAACTAATAGCTAACATGTAAGGGGCACTTACTGTGTGATGAAACTTGTGCCAGGTTCCAGCAGGCTCCAAAGCACCTAATCTTGGTAATAAGACACTGAGGACATCCTAGTTTGCAGAAGCAGACACTGATAGCCAGAGAGGTCATGTCTCTGGGTTGAAGTTGCAGCTCAGTGCAGAGTGGAGCCAGTGACAGCCTGACCCACACTCCCAAGCCCATTTTTGGAGACTTCTCCCCTTACTTTCTGCCTGTCTCTTTCCCAAATATTACAGGTTATCAAATGGCACAGTGGGAACTTGAACTTGGGAAGGTCTTCCCTAGGTCCCTGCCTTCTACCTTAGTGGTCTTTTATCCAAATTCTGTTGGAAGCAGGGGCGGTGGTGGTGCCCAATATGTAGCTGTCTCTTGGTGACTATGTGTATCCTTCAGCTCCAGGACTCCCCACCCCAGCCTCCATATCAAACTCTGAAGCTGCCCACACCCAAGTGGTGTGGTGTTTGCATGGCATCTAGGCACATCTCTATTAGGTGTGACACATCTCTAGTAGACTTTGGATGCCTAATGCAATGCAAGCCCTATGCAAACAGCTGTTAACTGTATTAGTTAGCGAATGCTGACAAGAAAACATGGTGTCACGCCGGGTGGTGGTGGCGCACGCTTTTAATCCCAACACTTGGGAGATAGAGGCAGGTGGATCTCTGTGAGTTCAAGGCCAGCCTGATCTACAAGAGCTAGTTCCAGGACAGGTTCCAAAGCTACAAACCTTGTCTCAATAAACCTAAAACAGAGAACAGGGCATCACAAGTTCAGTACATGACAAAATAAAAATACGCCACCTCGGCTTGCGATACAGCTCAGGGATAGAGTGCTCAAAGCCTTGTTCCAAATTCCAGCAAACGCACCTCTACCTCCAAAAAGAATAAGGAAAATTCTCAGCCAGCTTGTCTCAGTCTCCCGGAAGAGGAGCAGGGGCCACAGGCATGCAGACACAGGCTCCTCCGGGGCACTTGCCCTTGCTCTGAGACTTTCTGCTATGGTCCCAACCAAAGAATTCGGGGATTAATGGTGAAGGGCAGCAGTACCTAGGGAACTGAGGCTGCCTGGGCACTTGGCCACAGTCCCGTCATTAAAATAAACACGGAGCACAGTCTGGGCCTCCTCCTCCTCAAATTTCTGCTGTGAGGGTTAAAAGATACCGGGGTTTCATGGGCAGGAATGTACAAATGCTGAGCACCTAGAGGAGGGAGAGAAGGACTGAGCCATCATTCTGTTTATTTAATTTACTATCTGGAATGATTTGAGAAGGAGAGCTGTGTGTAGATGAGTTTTCCAGTGTATGTTGGGGGTCCTGGCGGAATGAGCCATGTTCCCTATAGGTACGGCTCCATCGCATGTATCCGATCTGTGTTTATGTATACATATGCTCTGGAGACCACAGAGGAGGCAACGTACAACTAATAGGCTGGCTCCTTACCCGCAAATATCTTTAAATTCTTCTGTATCCATATTTGTAAATATTTGATGTAAGCCAGATGGGTTTATAATCCACGTGCAGAAAGTCTGGTTTTATTTTTTAACAACATGGATGATAAAATGCTTGGGAAAGGCGATCTGTGCATCTGAAAATGGGAAGATGTCTGGTTTTACTTCTGCCACAGCCGGACAATGCAACCTGCTCTTAGGAAGGCTGTTTTGAGGGACATCTGCATAGAACTCCGTGGCCTCGAGTCGGCTCTGAGATTGGCTGCACGTCTATCACCTAGGGAGACTTCACTGCCTCTAGTGTTATGTGTCCCCTGACTATGAGGCCAAAGTCCTGGGTGACACTAAGGCATGCCGGGAGTCTCTGGGTGTCTCCTGGTAAGCACCCTAGCTTAGAGAACTTACAGCAGTGACTGCCCAGGCACCTGCGAAACCCAGGAGCATTTGCCTCCCCGTGCCAGGGCCGTACCCCAGATCAGCGCAAGATCTCCCACAGCTGGTGGGAGAGCTTAGAGGTTTTTGGATGGCTCAAATGTGCAACCAGGGCTCGGGAGCACTTTCCTCCACAGCCTTGAGAATGGGCCCCAGGAATGCTGAGGTGCTGTTATTCACAGGTCCTAATAATGGGGCCACCCCTCCCACAGCAGCATCCCAGGCCAGGCACGGGTCTTACTCTCAGTAACCTCCATTTTGTTTCTTTCACACTTTCTCAGTGGCGCTGTGGCTCTTGATTCCTCTAGGACACATCAGAAGCATCTTTAGATTATGTCACCTCTCCAGCCACCTACGGCCACTGCTTTCTCACAGGTCCTACATTCCTCCTCCTGTCTGTCACTGCCTCTGTCTCCCTGTTTCACTCCCCGCTTTGTAGCTGGTGGCATTTTCTAAAGCCATTCTCTTCCCCTATTCCTGTTGCTGAAATCCTTCAGCAGGAATGGGGACACGAGACTCCAATAAGCCACCGGTAGGAACAGTACCCAGTACGACTGCTCTCCAAGTAGCCAGGGGATATTTTCAGAGTAAAATGTATTTATCATATACTGCAGCAACTACATCCCCAGGGCCTCTGATGCGCACAGATGCCCACACGAGGAGGCTCGTGTGCTAAGGCTCGCACAAAAGCATTATTTGTAACAGTCCTGACCGGGCACCAACCCAAATGTCTGTGTAAACTGTGGCGCTGCTCATCAGTGGAACTGTCACTCAGGGCCATGTCATAGGCAAACCTCAGAAATGTGATGCTGGCTGAGGAGCCAGACACGAAAGACAGGGCTGGGTGTCTATGTATATGAAGTTTCTAGAGGAGACAAATCTATGGAAAGCAGATCCAGAGCTGTCTGGACTTGGAAGGATTGAGAACTGGCAGGAAATGAGCCTGAGGAAACTTCTGGGGCTTAATGGGGGGATTTTCTAAAGCAGGATTGTGGTCACTGAACTATATATATTTACTAAAAATCATAGAAAAGTATATTTCCAGTGGGTGAACGATATGGTATATGAATTATAACCAAGTGTGTGTGTTTTTTAAAAACTGGGCCAAAGGATGGGTCAGTCACTGTCACACAAGCATGAAGACCCAAGCTTAGATCCTCAGCGCCCGCCATCAGAGCTGCGCTCAGTGTGGGAGTGCCTGCAAGCCCAGGGATGGCAGGAGGTGAGGGGAACAGGCAGATCTCGAGGACTCACTGGCCAGCCAGCCTGAGTCAATGAAATCCAGACACAGTGAGAGACCCTGTCTCACAGAATAAGGTGTAGTGCAACTGAAGAAGACATTGAGGTCAACCTGAGTTCCAATCCCTGGAACCCATGATAGAAAAAGAGCAGACTCTCCAAAGCTGTCCTCGGACTTGTGCATGTGTACCAAGACACATGCAAATCAGCCCCTCCTAATACAGTTTTTAAAATATAAGAAAGTAACTTAAAAAGAAAGAGTGGTTCTGCATGCAATAACCCCTCTCTGCAGCCTGATTGTAATTCCTTTTGGGTCTTCTATTTCCTCTTCTTAGCACAGATAGTCGGTTTGAACAAAATGGTTTGTTGGCTGCTCCTCCAGTCAGACTGGCAGCAGACTCCAGCAGGGAGTACAACTAAACACACAAATGCATTTTTAGAGTTAAGACACATGTCCTGAATTAATAGTGCAATAGTAACTGTAATCTATAGACCCAGATGCACTGGTGACAGTTTATAGGGGCCACAGCAAGACAAGGATGTGGGAGCCTTTGTTTGAAAACTATTAAGAGCTTTAAGATGGTGACAACCAAGCATCAGGACACATGCAGGTCTCTCTGGGCATCCGGGGACATAAGACATGTCATCACAAAGCTATCTTGACTCCAAACTACAAAGAGAGAGACCTGGCCATGGAGGAGGTAGAGGTTAGAATTTAAAAGTGCTATCATATCAGAGGAGCCCCTTTATCCCTTATGTTTAGAAAAAAAGGGGTTTGCAGTGTGGTTCAGAATGCTGGGGAGAGGGCTCAGTGGGTAAAGTGCTTTCTGTGAGAGCATGAGGACCTGACCCTAGATGCACAGCAGACACAGGAGCACAGACAGCCAGGTCCTAGGCACTTGCTGGTCAGCCAGGGTAGCTAATCTTGAAGCTAATTTGAGTGAGAGACTCTGTCTCAAAAAATAAGGTTGGGAGCAATTGAGGAAGATGCCTGAAATTGGTATCTGAACTTTATAAGAACATGTGTATAACACACACACACACACACATACATACACACACACTTGCATGCATGCACACAGAGTTCTACGTATGAGACTGTCTAAAAAAAAAAGAAGTAAGTAAGAAGGCAACAAGTCAGGGCTGACAGGTTTAGCACTCAGCGTGGCACATGCCTGTTGGCCGAACTTTCATTCTTGTTTTGAACCATCGCATAGATTTTGAGTCTACCACCCCAACCTGATGCCGGTGGAGTACCTAGCAGTGTTCCCAAGTTACCTAAACACAGGATCGGGACTTCACAAAAGAACAGTGTCCTCAGGGCTTGGGCAGGAGTGAGCTGGACTCCACCAACTTAAGCTTCCATGACCTGCATTGGTTTGCCCAGGGCCGTTGCCTTTCTACCTCCAGCCTCGGGCCCTGAGAGACATTTGTATCTTTGTCACAACAGAAGCCAGGCCAGTCCTGGTGGACTCTTCCACCTCTCATTTAATCCCTCCACAGGAGAAAAGAGTCTGCACTCTGTCCCTTCCTTTGTCTCATGAACAGTGGGATGCGAGCTTGTGTCAGGAAAAGGGGGAGAAGGGAGAGAGGGCTGAAGCCTAAACTGCATGACAAGGTTCTGTTTGCTGTGTGTGAACATGCCATGGCGCGTGTGTTTGGGTTATAGCATGTCCAGGTGTCCTCTGCTTCTGTCACGAGCGTCCTGGGGATCAAAAGTATTGGGTTTGGCATGGGTCTTTACCTTATGAGACATCTTGTTGATTCAGGAGGGATTTATTTTATTTATTTATTTTTTAAGACTCAAGATGTCAGTATTCTAAAGAGCGGGAGCTTCTTTGGAGCGCCTGCTCTCTCTAAACATGTCAGTCCCTGGAGCAAAGCCTTCCTGAGTCCAGCAAGGCCTCACAGAGAGCTGAGGTTGGCACCTACCACCCAGGCACATCACCAGCCTGCTTCTTGCTGGCTCGGGGAGTCAAGGGCTCCCAAGGAATCTTCCAGATTGTCTTTGTTTTAAAGGAGTCAATTCGTTCTTTAAATAACTGGCAAACAGTCTAGAAAAGAAAAAGAGCAGCAAGCAATTCTGCCAGTTGTCCCATGGGACACAGCCAGGGGTCCCAATCTGTCCTCTTTCCCACTTCACCCCTGCTGGGGACCAGTCCGGTTACTCTCCTGCTCAGTGGAACCGGTCTGAGAATCTTGGGGGGGCCCAGAAGGGCAAATGAGCCACCCACACTGGGACCTCCTGTAGCCCCCTGTGCCAGGATGCCAGTGTGGCCTTTTATTTGCTGGAGTTGAAGGGCCCTGAACGATTTGAGCAGCGCGTGCCTCTGTGTGGTCCCCGCATGGTCCTGCCTGCTCTGCAGACTTGTGTGGCCCCAAGTCCTCAATTGGCTGAGGCTGGCACACATGCGCCCTCGCCCAGACCCACCTACAGCGTGGCCCTGAAGCCCATTAGCACCACAGAAGCAGCGCCCATGTGCAAACACTTACCATGCGCTGTGTTGGTGCAAGACTACAAACGGCGCCACAGTCAAGGCGAGCTGAAACGTGTTACCCGCGGCCTCTTCCAAACCAGATCCAATCGCCTCTGCCTTGGAAAGTGGTTCAAGATTGCCACACACACAAATGCCCTGCGGCTGCCAGCCACCTCTCTTCAGATTCTTGCCAGAGGCTTAAAATTTAGACGCAATAAAGTAATTCCTCTTTTTCCTTTCCCTCTCCTCATGCTGCTCAGGGCACAATCCCAGGAACTAGTGGAGGTTCAGCTAGTGAAGATACTTGTCGCACAAACCTGAGTTTGATCCCTGGGAGGAGCTGGAGGGGTAGAACTCAAAGATTGGCCCCTGATCTCCACATGAACAAGTGTAAGAGGATGTAAGGACCAACAACTGAGTTGTTTTCTTATTGTTGAGATCTTCATATATTATGGATACAAGCCCTTTGATAGACAAATGGTACTACAGAATATCTGATCACACTGTGTGAAAATGTGTCACTGTTTTATTCTGATTGGTTTATTAAAAAGCTGAATAGGCAATAGCTAGGCAGGAAAGGCTAGGCAGAACTTCTGGAGAGAGATAGGAACTCTGGGAGGAATCTGAGAGTCAGTGAGACACTGAGGAAGTTGGATGTACAGTATGGAGGAGAGTTAACGAGACACGTGGCAGAACGTAGATTAATATAAATGGGTTAATTTAAGTTTTAAGAGCGAGTTGGGAACAAGCCTAAGCTAAGACCAAGTTTTCATAATTAATAAGAAACCTCTGTCAATATTTGGGAGCTGACAGCCCCCCCCCAATCTGATTGCAATGTGGTTTGCAAATATTTTTCTCTGTGTACAGTTTGTCTCTTCCCTCCATTTAGAACAAGTTTTAGGTTAGGTTCACAATGTTTTCATGGGTTATATCCAAGAAATCTACCTAACCAAGCCTCACCAAAATCATGAGGAATTCCCCCTAAGCCAGTGGTTCTCGATGTTCCTAATGCTGTGACCCTTTAATATAGTTCCTCATTTTGTGGTGACCCCCAACCATAAAATTATTTTCATCGCCACTTCATAACTGTAATTTTGCTACTGTTATGAATTGTAATGTAAATACCCATGTTCTCTGATGATCTTAGGCGACCCCTGTGAAAGGGTTGTTCAATTTCAAAAAGGGTTTCAACCCACAGGTTGGAAACAACTGTCCTAGGAGCTTATTATTTTTTTTATGTGTGTGTGTGTTTATGTGCATGCATGCATGTGTGTGTACCTCTGCATGTGTGTTGAAGCCAAAAGATGGTTTCTGTCCTCTCCTCCTCACTCTCTCCCTGTTCATCTGAGGCAGGGTCTCCCTGAGGCAAAACCAGGGCTCCCGTTTCTAGGGTCATGGGATGGCTCATCCTGGTTGTCAACTTGACTACACCTGCAATCAATGAAAACCCAAGAAGCAGGGCACATCTGTGACAGACTTGCCTTGACTGGATTATCTGAAGTGGGAAGAGCCACCCCAAATCTGGGCCATACCTTCTGGTGGCAGCCCTCATAAAAGGACACAGAAGAAGGATGCGTTTGTTTTAAACCAGTCCATCTTTACTCGCTGGCTGTGCCGGAGATATTCCTTAGCTGGAATGGGGGCCAGCTTCTTCAGGATTCCAACACAGACTGAAGACCAGCCTCTCTCTAGGACTTCCCTGGGATGTCTAAGATACCCAGTCTCTTGGATTGAACAACTACTGGATCCCCAGTTCGCTTCAATTGCTGAAAATGCTCACTGAGTGCCTGGTGCCAACTCAGGCTGATTTTGAACACATCATTGCTTTTGATTTTCACAGCAGCACCGGGAAGTAGGATCACACCATTTCACAGTGAGGAAATCCCACCATTTCACAGTGAGGAAACCCTGGAATAGGGAAGACGAGAGGCTTCCTCGTACCCAGAACACATTTGGTTTCTGCTGCCTAGCAGCTCTACCCTTCACCATCACCAAGCTCACAGACAGCACACAGTGGGCAGCTGCCCACCACCTGCTAAAGCACAGGATGGCACTACTCCTGAGCTCAAACCACTGGCAAGGAGCTGCTCACTACCAGCTGACCTCCAGTCGAATGGAAGCCTTCATCAGTCTCACTCGGGAAGCTGAGTACCAAAGCTGGCTTCCTACAATCCCATCTCTAGGCAAAAACTTAGAGGAGATAAATTCTCTGTTATTTCAGTTCAAGGATAAAGACACGGATCAGAGGTGTTGTCAATGATCTCTGCTCTGTGGCTCAGGCTTGATTCTCAAGGGAAATGTGCGTGTGTGTGTGTGTGTGTGTGTGTGTGCGTGCGTGTGTGTGTGTGTGTGTGTGTGTGTACATACACTGATTACATTAATTCAATCTAAGTATGATAGATCTTAACTTCCAAATTTCCAATATATATGATTTTAAAACATAGATACTAGTGTATCTTATTCACTATTCTTAAAATGTGCACAGACTTAGGCACACAGAGTTAAGATAGTAAAAATAAAAATGGAAAATAACCTACAATTTCAAGCATGAATTCGGTGAAAAGAGTGCTAACATAGCATAGAACTATTATGGGAACAAATACTTTTATTCAGCTAAAAAAGGAATAAAGGAAGCCAGTAAGAGGGCTCAGTGGGTAAATGGGCTTGCCAAGCAAGCCCAAAGATTTGAGTTGGAGCCCCAGGACCCACAAAAAGGTGGAAGGAGAAAATCAACCCCAAAAGCCGTCCTCTGACCTCCACACATCTGTACCATGGCATGTAACTGCTCTCTTCCCCTGTCACACACACACACACACACACACACACACACACACACACACACACACTAAGTACACAGAAGGAGGAAAATAAGAAGAAAGAATTAACAGCTCTATATATACATAAAAACGCTAATCCAATTCAGTCCAATAGCAGCAAGATTATAGCCGATTTTAAAGTTCTTTTGAAATTTCATTATACACATGCTTCTTTTTCCAATAAGAGGGTTTTTTTTAAAAAAAAGCATGATTTTTCTCCTTTTCAAAACAAGAAAAATCATGAAATTGACATTCATTTTTATTTATTTATTTTGCTGTAGGTTCTTGTGACAATAGGCAGGTGTTCTACCACCGAGCTTCATTCCCAGACCTAAACCGGCAGCATTTTAATACATAGACGACAGCATCACCAGTTGACAAGAAACATGTGAACCAAATTCCCAAAGAGCTGACAACATCGAGAAAGTGACATGCATAGAAATCTACGTTGCACACTAATTATGGAGGTGAAGTCACAAGTCAACCGCTGTACAGATTTCTATTGTTTGTAAGTTGTCCAGTTGTTACAGTTTGAATGTGAACTGGGACCCATGGGAACATGTGTTTGGACACTTGGTCTCCAGTTAGGGCAGTCTTTGGAGATTCTGGAATCATGAGGTAAGCAGGACCTAAATAGATGAAATAGGTTGCCATAGGGCGGGGCTTATGTGCTTCAGGGTGGAGCTTAAGAGTGACAGCTTTGGTTCAGTTCTGGCTTCACCCTTTTATTTCCAGGCTGGTAGTTCTCTTTCCTTATTAATCTTAAAGAGTTTTATTTTATTTTAAAATTATATGCATATGTGTTTATGTGTGTGTGTGTGTGTGCATGTGAGTGGTGGTACCCACGAGAGCCAGAAGGTATCCAATCCCTTGGAGCTAGAGTGAAAGTCACTTGTGAGCTGCCTGAGGAACTGTGGTCCTCTGCAAGAGCAGGAAGTGCTCCTAACTGCTAAGCATCTCTCCTGGCCTGGTTGCCAGCTCTCTGTGGCCACACAGAGTCTGAGGTGCCACAGTCTAAATATCTCCAGTTATCCCACTCTCTCTACTAGGGCAGACTGCACCCTCTCAACCGGTGAGACAAATTAATATGTCCCCCTTAAGTTGCTTCTTGCCGGGTATTTACTTGGTCACAGCGATGATGAAGCCACACAGCGACAGTGGCTTGGGTGGACGGATGCAGTGAAGAGACAGTCGGCTCTGCGGAAGCCGCCCCAGCTGGCCAGCCCTGTTTTCCCACATGGTCGACCCTTGGGATTGGTCTTGGGGAGAGGGAGACCCAGCTTAGCCTGGATCCTCCTGTTTCCTGGTAGCAGCTGCTGGCCTTTCTGGCCAGCACTCTAATGTGTGGCCTAAGAACCAGGCGGTTTTATGTGCTCAGATGCAGAAAGTACCATTTTCTCTTCCTTGGAATGAAGGCATTAACAATGATGTTCATTAAAGTCAACTCAGACAGGATAATTAAAGGCAGAACTGGCTCGGCCTAAACACAGCTTTTCCAGCTCCAAACACGCCACCCAGCACCCTTCCTCCCCACCTTTTTACTAGCTGCTTTTCCTAATTAGAGAAGTGGCCTGAGAGACAGAGGAGTTTTTGTTGTCTGATCTTCATCAGTGTCTAAGAAGATTACACACAAAACACCCTCTTCTACATTCCGGGGTTCAGGAGTCCTGGAAGATGGCCGCACTGCGCATCATTAGGGGATGTGAATGAAGCTTTGCTGGTTGGGCCCAAATGATGCATCCTTCCACCCACCTCAGTGCAGCAATCTCCAACTAACGGTTATGGGCACATATTGGGCAACTGGTAGGGATGATCAAGTCTCCTCTCTGCCAGTGGTGCCTGACACCCCCCCCCAGAAATACCAGACACTTGACTCAAGATTATACTAGCAGCCATGACATCCACTTACCAGGAAAAGAAAGCCCCTGTGTTAGTTACTTCTTCTCATGTCTCCTGCGAGCCAAACAACCACTATCTTGGGAGTTCAGCTGTGTCCACTTGCAAAAGATCATCCCAGCTGGGACTGTTGACTGTTTCTCCAGCCGCTCCAAACAATCTGTCACATGCAATTTTGCTTGAATTACACATGGCCTTGGAGTGGGGCAAGAGTGTATAGGCTGGGAAAGATGAGGGCAGGGGCTCTTTCTATATAGCTATGGGAAAACTCTCATTCCTGTTGAGTAGACTTTCCAGTGTGGCCCTTTTGGGGGTCAGGAGCACACACACCCCTCACCTATGCTCTGTAAGGAAGTCAAATAAACTCATTAGTGAGCTGTAGTGGAATCATGCGTCGGTTTGCCGCTGGGACCTTAGGGAGAAGCATAGACGTTGTTTCCATCTCTCCCTAGGAAAAAGTTTTAGCAGATGTAGTGTGGTAGAGTCTCCTGACAGAAAACAACTTCAGAGAGAAGGGTTTCTTTCGACTTTAGCTTCCAAAGGGATGGAGTCCATCATTGCAGGAAAGACATGGCGATACGCAGGGAAGGAATGGTGGCAGGAACAGATCACACTACATCCACAGACAGGAAAGAAATAGAGAGGGAGAGGGAATGGGAGGGAGAGAGACAGAGATGAGAGAGAGGAAGGAAGGCCAGGCTATAACACCTTAAAGTGCACCCCTAATGATATACTTCCTCCAGCAAGGTTCCACATCCTTAACCTCCCCAAACAGCACCACTCTCTCTGGTGACCAAGGGTTTAATACACTAGCCCATGGGAACATTTCTCATTCAAACCACACACCTCCCAAAACCAGACCCAGCACAGAAAAGGCGGCCTGGATAGCACAGTTACACACAGTCACACACCCTTCTGGCCCTCCAGTGAAATAAGCCATAATGCCGCTCCCAAAGTCCTTCCTGCCCCAGGAACCTCCTGCACATCATATAATGGGGTCACAGGCTGGCCCAGTTGGGGCCATCTGGTGATATGTGGGAAGTGTCATTTTTATACACAGCCATGAGTCACTTAACCACTGGACACAGTCTGTGAACTGTGCCCTCTGGTGACTTCATTGCAGAGACCTCACAGAGAGGGAGACAGAGAAGACCAATCACTGGGCACCAGTACTGATGGGTATGGTAGGCACCACACGCATGAGCCCATTGCATGCTATCATCACGTCATCCCAGTTGTGCTGTATCCATAGCTACCACACCGCTAAGCCATTGATGGTTCTCTTTTTCTTTGTACTGCCAAACAATCAGTGTACCACTGGCCACAGGACTTTTTCCAGCTCTAGTGTTACCATTGGGGCTACTACCACCATATATGTGGTTGGTCCTTGGCAAGAATGGCATTATTGGTTTATACAACTACTGTAAATAGGTTAAACTAGCAACTGTCCCCAGAGTTCATTTTTCCCTTCTTTTGTAACAAGAAAATCCTGAAGAGTTTGCATTTCCCATATTTCCTTGCAGTTAGGTACGGGAACATGAATGTTTTCTGGCCACTGGGCATCCATAGATATGATATATACAGTTTCCCAGGCACACTCTTAAAGGGAAAGTGTGCTTCCCTACCTGCCTTTACTTTCTTGCTTTCTGAGAGTTGAGTGAAGACATGACTAGAACAGATGGAGCAGAGGACACTGCAGGCTGCCACATGTTGAGGTCCATGGCACTACACAGCGATAGGAACCTGGGTCTCCCAAACCCCTTGGCTGTTAGATCAATGCCTGTTCACCAATCCAAGAGGACAATGCATTGCTATGTAGTTTAACTTTCTGTCCCAGCAGCCAAACCTGTCTCCTAGCACAACAGGACAACTTCAGGGTATTGAGAGACACAGTTGTACTAGTAACTATTATTGATGTACGGGGAGTAGGGGAAGCCCTGGGTGGATGTGTGCTGTTGATATGAGTACATCTATATCAAGGACCCCAATACTTCAGACTCAAGGGAATTGGCAAAGCCTTCCTCTGGTCTGTGTGCAAATGTTGACAGAGTGCACAGAAAGCAAGAACCACAGCTTTCTCCTCTTGGATGCTTACAGCCTAAAACCGTTCCCCTCGAGACCTTCCCGAGACTAGCTAGTTCCTCCTCCCCGTGTTGTACACATTAATCGTGCTAACGTTCTGGGTTGTTGAGCAGTAGGTTGTTGGTGCTGCACCATCAGAGCAAGCATAACTGACTGGAGTCCAGCTGTTCTGTGTGTGTGTCTGTTGTTTCTTTATTCCCATACCCACCCATGTCAAGTTTCCAGAACTAAGCTGACGGAGCTGCAATTCTCAAACTGTAGGTCACGCCCCCTTTGGGGGTTGAATGACCCTTTCACAGGGGTCACATATTAGATATCCTGCATGCCAGATATTTACATTAAAATTCCTAACAGTAGCAAAATTAGTTATGAAGTAGCAATGAAAATAATGTTATGGTTGGGGGTCAGCACAACGTGAGGAACTGTATAAAGGGTCACAGCATTAGGAAGGCTGAGAACCACTGTTTTATAAACTATCCACAACAGCTGTAGAATGGAGTCCTCCCAGGAAAACAGCAGCATCTCCATCAGACGAGCTGCGCCTGCTTGAGAACTCCGTCACAATCAGACCTATGGACTGTTGATGTTTACTCATAGGAGTAGGGTCAATGAACCTTTGCCTGAGGTTCCAGAAATGTCTCCCAACCATTTGAATGCAATTCCACCCTGATTGCACATGGCTTTGGGGTGCTGGAGAATATAGACTGGGGGAGGTTAACTGAGTGGGGCTCCATCTATGCAGCCATCATCCATGCTGGGTGAAGATTCCCCAACAATGCTCATGCCAGTAACCCCTCACCCATGCTCTGTAAGTAGGCCTGATAGTAAGCAAATCATTGGTTGCTGATTGGGCTTTGGTTTGTGATTGGGACCTAATTTGGGAGGGTGGGTGGCACCTGCACTTCCTCATTCCATTAGCTCATTATTATTTGTCCTATTTTACAGGTGGGGAAACTGAGGCTGGAAGAGAAGGGTGCCATTGACTTGGTGACAGTCAGGACCCGAGCCTATAGCTGATAGTTCTGTTAGCCTGTGCTAGGTTCCTACTTCGAGGTCAGCACTTTCTCTTTCTAAACTGCTTCAGAGGACCTGCTGTTTGTATATTGATTCTGAGCAAAAACAGTGTCAGGGAGCAAATGCCTCTATTTTATTAAAACTAAATCCTGTTAAAATTCAATTTTCAACTTTTATTAAACCAATTTTGCTTTCACAGCAAGCTTTTCTATTAAAAAAGAAGGAAAGGGAAAAAAATTAAATCTGTTGACCAAATATTTACATTTTAAGAGAGCCTTCATTTTAAAAATATCCCTTTCAAAGGAGAAACATAAAATTATTTAATTTCAATTCTCTCTCTCTCCTTCTCCCTCCCTTTATTCTCCCCCTTTCCTTGAACCAACCATCTTCCTGCCTCTACTCTTCAAATATTGGAATTACGGGAGCACAACACTACAGCAGGCTAGTTATCTGTATGTTTGCGGTGCCAGGGCTTGAACCTAGGTCATGCTGGGCAGGCATTCGTCTAGTGAGCTACATCCCTGGCATGCCCCTTATCCAATTTTCTTTTTACTTAGTAAAATTTTCACCTATACTCTTTATCATCTGAATTCTACTATACAAAACTCAAATCCTATTATGTAATTGCTTGCTTAGAAATCCCCAGGGGCTGAAGAGATGGCTCATTGGCTAAGAGTATTGTCTGCTCTTATAGAGGGCCTGGTTTCAGTTCCCAGCACCCACAGAGTAGCTCACAACTGTCTGTAACTCTGGTTCCAGGGGGATCTGACACCCTTGTCTGTCCTCTGGGCATACCCACAGGCAGATACATGCATAAGTAAGAAAATAAATCCTTAAAAGAAGGAATCTCCAGAGAATCAGAAGCAAGGGAAGGATCCAGTACTGTCACGAAATAATAAATCAACGTAATGAGAAGGAATGAAATCCCACTGTTCACAACAACATGGCTGGAGCTGGAGTTCATTATGTTAAGTGAAATAAACCAGACCCAGAAAGGCAAGCACTGCATGATCTCACGCATGTGGAGAGCGTAAGACAGTTGATCGCACAGAAGTAAACAGTGGGACATTGCTTGCCAGGGCCTTGGAGAGCTGAGGGAGGGGCAGGGTGGGAGAAGGTCAGCCAGTGGGTACTGTGTTAGGACTAGGCAGAATAAGCAGGTTCTGGTGCCCAGTGGAGCGACTGTAGGCAATGATAGCATACATATATTCCCCCAGCAAGCCGACATGAAGGGGCTGGGGACATGGATCCTAGGGTAAGAGGGCTTTCTGGGCAAGCGTGAGAACCAAGTTTGAATCCTAAGCCCCTACATAAAAAGTAGGGCATAACTGCACATGTCTGTAACCCCAGCACTGTGGGCAGTGGGGACAGGAGAATGGCTAGGGCTTGCTGGCTGCCAGTCTAGTTCTAAGGTCAGTGAGGGACTCTGTCTCAGGAAAGTAAGGTAGAGAGTGACAGAGCAGACACCTGGTGTTCACATAAATGCATGCACAACACACACACACACACACACACACACTATTTAACAAATTAAAAAGAAAAGATGATGTTTTCACTAGAAGGAAATGGTGGACGCCCATTTGACACACTTTGGTTGACTGGAGCACAACACAGCACGAGGGAGCACCAGCATCATGGGATCGCCATGTGTCAATTAGAAACGGTACGACAAATTAAGACGGCTGCTGCTGGCATTCTTACGTAAGAAAAGCAGTTATAAGATGCCATGCAAGGCACTATCCTATTTTGTTTTATTCTACTCACTCAAAATATAGCACACCCCGGAATCAGTCGAGTGAGGAAGATAGTGTGTTAAGTATCTACATGAAGGGAAAGCTTTAGGCGTCTAAGTGATACGAGAGACACTAGAGTGAACACAGAGGCACAGTGTGTCTTTGGACAGGAAAACAGATCCACAAAGAGGTTAATCCTACATTAAATCGATGTTAACACAGAACGTATGGCATGTAGCAGTGGGCTGGCCCAAACCTGGCATATGCACTGATTTCTCATGTGTATATACCCATATCAGATAATTATAAAAAATTTGCAGATTCTAAAAGAAGGGGCTAGAGAGAGGGCTCAGTGGCAAAGAACATTTGTTGATCTTACAGAGAACCTGAGTTCAGATGCAGCACCCACATTGGGGGGACTCACAACAACCTGTAACTCCAGCTCCAGGGAATGGGACACCCTCTTCTGACCTTCTTGGGCACCTCCCTGCATGTGTATGCTCATACGTAGAGATGTACACACAAATAAATAGTAAAGCAAGCCTTTAACACAAAACATTATAAAAATAGGGTTATGGAGGTGGCTCAGAGGACCTGAGTTTGGATTCCTAGAACTCATGTACATGCCAAGTGGGCATGGTCAAGGCTCAGAAAGCAGAGGCATGAGATCCCCCAGAGCAATCTGGCTATGGAGACAGACCACAGCAGCAAGCTCTGGGTTTGACTGAGAGACCATGCCACATTGGTGGAGGATGGTTTCTGACAGGGATCTTGTGCATATGTGTGTGCATGCATGCATTGACACACATTCACATCATACACACTTTAAAAAAATTAAATTCTGAAAGAAGTAAGCAGGAAGGATGGACCCCCGACCAGATATAAAACTATATTTATTATAAAGTCTGGGCAATCAGAACAGTCACATTCCATGTGAATTGACGTATTGGATGCATAGGAGACACTTGATAGTTCAGTTTATTAGAGTGTTCAGCAGCCACCATGCCAGCTCTGCAGACCACCTGAGATGATGATGTAAGATTCACTCATGACATATTCCAGGAGGGTCAAGGAATGAACGGTAAAGATGAGACCATACAACAGTAAGACAAGCTAGGATGGACAGTGGAAAAGCCCGACAACATGGATTAATGCCAATGAAAGCAATCTGCACCCTGAAAACTACTACAAGCAAACTGGAAAAATCTAATGACACGTAAGGGAGAAATGGATTTAGCTCATTTCACAGACAGATCTTACTTCCCTAAGACACAGAGGGAAAAAAATAAAATAAAATAAAACACCAGCGATCGTTGCTCAATTATGGTTCCTGTGGGCACCACAAAAAAAACAAAAACAAAAAACCAACCAACCAAACAACAAAATACCCCCAAACCAACAACCCTCAAGACCCCCCAAAACCCATAAATAAAACAAACAAAAACACCCCAAACCTTGGGGACACACACGTTTCATTGTTTCACAAATCTCTTTGTGAGATTTCAGACTCGCTCAAAGCAGGTCATAGTTCACCACCTGGAGACATGGGGAGGCCAGAGTGTGGGGAACCAGGAGCATGAAACTGCTCAACCTCCATAATAGTCTGTCAACAACCAGGGGCCGAATGACCCGCGACTTCCACTGCAGATCACGTGGATGTTTTTACATGCCTAGGGAGCGGCACACACAATATAGGACTTTCTTTTTGAAGAGATTTGGTGGGTGGGTGTGTATTCACAGGGGTGCATCTGGAACTTTTCATTTAATATGTCTGGACAGAGGTGGACATACAGGTCACCTCAAATCCCCTCCTTTAGTCTCACTAGCCGAGCATAGTGTCATCCTTCATTTCCATCCCACTTTAGCCCAGTGGGCTAAGATTGCTGGCGTAGTTTCCATTTCTGTGGCTATAACAAAATAGTTGAGGCTAGGAAATTTTTAAAAAAATGTTCACTTAGTTCACAGTTCTAGAGGCACAAAAGCAGAACACAAAAAGCAGAATAAACAGGCAAGGACAGCTAAAGGCATTGTTCTGCTGAGTGGTTGCATGAGATCTCATGGGGAGACAGGAAGACAGGTGCACATATCTTGGGGTAGGCTTGCCTTTTTGTTTGTTTGGTTTTCTTTTTTTCTTTTTTCTTAAAATAACAACTCCATCTTAAGGGAGCTGACTGTGGTCCCAAGAGAGACGTCTTAATCCCTTCTAAGGGTGACATAACCAGAGACTCAGCTACCTCTGTGTTAGTCAGCTTTCTGTGGCTGTAATAAAATGCTTGGGAGAGATCAACTGACATAGGCAAGGATTTCTCTGGTGTACGGATTCAGAGGCTTCAGTCCATGGCTGGTCCTATGGTTGACTTAACTGCTTTTGGAACCACTGTGAGATAGAGCCTAGTGTTGGGAGTGTGGAGTGGAGGAGTTGCTCACCTTATGGTGGCCAGGGACAAAGAGAGAGCTCGCTCTTATAAGAAAGCTTGGGCTCCACACCCATTAGGCTACTAATCCAGTATGAGCTCATTCATTGGTGAGGTCAGAGCCCTCAGGATCCAATCACCTCCTGAAGGACTCGCCTCTGGACCCTGTGGCCCCCGGGACTGTGCTTGTACCTCACGAACTCTCAGAGACACCCAAGATCCAACTCTAGCAGCCTCCCACTTAACATTGCTCCCCTAAGGACCAAGACACACACGAGTCCTCTCAGGGGTGCCCTTAAGCTGTAGGCCAGACTCGCACCTGGTTGACTGTAGCAGTTCCCTACCTCTGCCGTGAGATCCGGAACCACGGAAGCCGCCTCCCGGTTCCTTCTCTGCACGTTGTCTCTGCTCAGCACAGAAAGAAGCCCAGGCTCCCTTGAAAGCTGTCTCCCCCATGCATCACCCAGATGCTTAAACTTGACAAAATAATGCGCCTGTTTGTTTAGAAGAATAAACAGGCAAGAACAGCTAAAGGCATTTTTAAAAAGGAAAAATAACAAGAAAGAGACTTGAATTAGGAAGGAGAATTCCATAATGGCACGGTTCAGACGCTTTGGCCACAGTACAGATTTTGAAGAGCGGTCCCAGGACCAAACAGTTTCGCACACACCATGGGAGCAAAACAGATTGTTTAGCAAATGGAGCTGGGATGATTGGTTATTTGGAAGACCTTCAAGTCAGAGCCTCTCTCCGGCCTTTATACCATAATAAATTATAGAATTAACAAAAGGTTACAGGACTGGGATAGCTCAGTGGTTAAGTACTTCCCTAGCAGGCCAAAGCCCTGGGTTTCATCACACACACACACACACACACACACACACACACACACACACACACACACACACTTATTCACTAGTGCTCATGCATATATACAAGTTAAGTATAAAAATAAATGAAGCCTTTTATATTTTCCCTAAGCTTTTATAACTTCAGAAAATGTGTATTGCTTTTGCAATTTTGTAAGGAAATAAACAATAAAAGTGGAAAAATAATAAAAGTAGAGAAAATAAATGCAGCCTTATACCAAGTAGGAGCACACACAGGAAAGCTAACAGCTATCAGATGGAGCTGGGTTTTCTGAGCACACACAACGGCAATGAGAGAAACAGATCAACAAATGGAATTAGTTTAAAAATTCCAATATAAGTCATAAAAATTGCAAGGCAAATAAAAAATGAAAAAATATTCCAACAAATATAACAAAGAGCGGCTGTTCTTTGGATATTAACACCACCTCGCAGATTAAGCTGGACACCTAGAGTCCCAGCTACTTGGAAGGCTGAGCCATGAGGATGACTTGAGCTCATGACTTTGAAATGAGCCTGGGCAACATAGCAAGACCCTCTTGTAAATCAGTGAGAAAATGCTAAGGGTTAACAAGAGGGTTCAGGGGGTGAAAGCCTCTGCCACCAAGACTGACGACCTGAGTTCAAACCCTGGAACACACATAGTGGAAGGGGAGGACTGACTCTTAAAAGTTGTTCTCTGACCTCCACACCAGCGTGGCACCCCTCACGTACACAAAATAAACAAATAAAATGCAATCTAAAAACAAGACAAAACACTAAGTGTTCTGACTTTACATTCCAAAGACAATTCAAAATAGAAGCGCCTCTGTCCAAAACCATGGCTGATAGTCATGGGCTGGAGCAATTACGGAAAGTATCTGCCTGTGTTTGTCTGCAGCACTGAACTGCCCTGCTACTAATGATAACGAAAAAAAAAAAAAAAAAAAAAAAACATTGATTGGAGTGTACAGCTGCAGGCCTTTTCATGAATTTAGAATGTTCTGGGAAGGCACTGGGCACATGGCCCAGGCTGCTGTCTCATTTCTCTCTTAACAATCTGGCCACAAACTGATCAGAAATAAACATGCAGGGCAGTACTCTCCCAAACAACAAAAAGATTCCAACACAACCTTTATGATGTGCAAAAGTGGAGGTCATTTATATCTAATGAGGGATATCATGTCCCTATTACAAAGGTGTCCCATGATGCCATACCCTCATCTCCCACTCCACCCCCTCTCTCTCCCACACACCAAACAAACAACAACAAAAGCTCAAAAAGACAAGGGAAAAGCCACAATCATTTGAACCCTGTTCAGTAACTAGACTCTGGGAGGGAGTGTTGACATATTTGCCCTGGCACTACAGCAGGCATGTTGTGGGACAGTGTGAGTGAATTCAGTTGGTATTGTCAGAGGCAGGATTTTCAGCAAGGTCATTGATCCTGTAGCCTTAGAGTCATATTGAGAACTGTGGCAGGCACTTGGAGGTACGCTTTAGTTGGAAAACGACAAACATTTTCCAGTTCTGTACATGGACAGGTCTGTTAGTGTCTGTTGTAGAATACTATTTTAAGGTGTGTTACTTTTGTTTATGCTCTGGAACATTTGTTTAATGATGCAAATATGTGTTTGAGTAAATAAAATTCACCTGTGGTCCGGAGGCTGCGTCAGCCACTAGCTGACAGGATATAGTAGGGAGGAGCCAGGTGCAGAAGGTTTTATAAGGAAGGGCAAGAAGAAACACAGGGACTTCTTGGGAGATGTGAAGAAATAAAGCTGGGTGAGCTGCTTGCTATTCAGCCTCTCTGGGAAGCCGGATTCTACTTCAACCTTTGAAGCTTGAATTATTTAGCAGGACAGAGATTTAGATAAGTTCTCTTAGTAGTTTTGAAAGAGTTCATGCTGAGGGAACAGAATTTCTTTAGGCTGCTGCTGGTGTTGGCAGAACTGCAGTTGCTGACTAGGAGAGCCATAGTTTAAAAGGCAGATAATTAAAAAAGAGGACAACAATTGACACCCAATGTGAGGTGCCAAAATATTGTGTAATGTTTTTTTCTTTTTTTGCGGGGGTGGAGGAGGCCTGCCACCCAGGTCCCAAATCACACAAGGAGGCTTATTCTTAGTTATGAATGCCTGGTCTTAGCATGGCTTGTTTCTTGCCAGTTTTTATCTTAAATTATCCCAACTACATTTTGCCTCTGAGCTTTTATATTTCTCTATTTTTGTATACCTTACTTTACTTCTTTCTCCATGACTTGCTGTGTAGCTGGGTGGCTGGTCCCTGATGTCCTCTTCTCCTTGTTCTCTGGCTCTTCTTTCTCCTTCTATTTATACTCTCTGCCTGCCAGCCTTGCCTATCCTTGCTCCTGTCTCGCTATTGACCGTTCACTTCTTTATTAGGACTATCAGGTGTTTTAGACAGACACAATAATACAGTTTCACAGAGTTAAACAAGTGCAGCATAAACAAAAGTCACACACCTGAAAATGATATTCCCTAACAAGTATCCCAAGGGGGGTACTTAGAATATGCTGATTGTGGTCTCTTACATATTTCCCCTCTAACAATATATAAGATGAACTTGCATGTATTCCCCACAGTTAATGTGTTAGAACATGAACCCCCAAGCTCTTATGTCAGTGGTGTTCAGAGGTGAGGCCTTTGGGAGGTGTTCTAGCATGCTGTCATGATAAAATATTCTAACAAAAAGAAACTTAGAGGATAGATGGGGTTATTTCAGATTATAATTCCAGGTCAAGGTCTACCATGGTTGAGAAGCCAAGGCAAGAACTTAAAATGCTAGTCTCATTGCACCCACCATTGAGGGCAGAGAGAAATGCATGCATGCATGCTCTCTTGCTTGATTGCTGTGCTCTGCTCAATTTCTTCATTCTCACATCTAGGGAATGGTGCCACCCATAGGGGGCTGAGTCTTCCCACATCACTTAATGAAGATAATCCTTCCACAAAAATGCCCTCAGCCTAACACAGTGTAGACAATCCCTCACTGACATGCCCTCAGTCTAACACAGTGTAGATAATTCCTCACTGACATGCCCACAGCCTAACATGGTGTAGACAATTCCTCACTGTCATGCCCACAGTCTAAAACGGTGTAGACAATTCCTCACTGTCATGCCCACAGTCTAATATGGTGTACACAATCCCTCACTGACATGCCCACAGTCTAATATGGCATAAACAATCCCTCACTGACATGCCCACAGTCTAACATGGTATAGACAATCCCTCACTGACATGCCCACAGTCTAATATGGCATAGACAATCCCTCACTGACATGCCCACAGTCTAACATGGCATAGATAATCCCTCACTGACATGCCCACAGTCTAACACGGTGTAGACAATCCCTTACTGATAGTCTCTTCATAGGTGACTTCAGATTGGGCCAAACTGACATTTACAGCTACCAGCATAAGAGGCTATTAGAGCTTGCTGAGATCATGAGGGAGGGGCTCTCTGATGGCTTTAGTGGCTTTCTAAGGAGTGGAAGAGTGATCCATGTTGCATGTTTATTTTGCTCTTATATGTGATGTCCCCCACCCATTAAGATGCAGTAAAATTATTTTTTAAGCCAGCTTCAGGCATAGATTGGCATCACATCCCTGGACTTCTCAGCCTCCAGAGCAGAATGATAAACAAACTTCTATCCTTTGTAAATTACCTAGTCTCTGGCAATGTGATGTAGCTACAAAAAATAGACTAAGATGAATCAGACAAACTTGTCTCAGAGAAACTATCAAACAGTCCTGTCTAAAGGACTCATGAGCCACCACAAAGCTCCCACTGGCTTAAGGTAAGACCTAAGCATCACTAAAAATAACTGCAGTGAGTTGAAATATACCAGACATGTTTAATTCCTTGAGATCACAATGGTACTAAAGAGAGTACTTGTGGTTGCCTTTGGGGGCAAACCTGAGAACAAATGCCTGAGAATAAACCCATTATTTTGAAAACTGATAAAGAGGAAGAACTAAATGAATTCCTCCTGGGTGAGCAAACAGTTGCTGATGGTAGCTCTCCTCTGTACTACCCCCGCTCTTAAGAAAAAGCAGACATCACAGCCTCATCATTTATGAATCTCTTAAATTCACACATAAGGCCATCATGATCAACGTCACTACCACAGAAAGAAACACATTAATTCTATGGCTTCTGGTGGAGGATGCCCCACTCCTCAACAGTATTCTTACCCCCTCTTCCTTAAACCAAACCTGAATGTCACCAGGCATTTACATCTACCCACCAATTACAGGACCAACAGGGCCAGAGGAGTGTATTAAATAACTCCACAGGAATGCAGCCATCAAGATCCAGATGGTGGGAAACATAAGGGCAAATGACCAGGTTTCTTCAATAAATAAATTACAGGGAAGGCTGAGAGCATGGCTTGTAGGTAATGCACTTGAAGCCATGGGTTCAATCCCCATCACGGCATAAACCACAAGGGGTAACTCACACCTGCTATCCCAGCACGCAAGAGGCAGAAAGCACTTCAAGATCATCTTTGGCTACATGGCGAATTTGCAGCCAACCTGAGCTACATAAGACCTTGTCTGAAAAGAAAAGATAATAATAATAATAAATTAGATAAACTTGTACAGCAAATACAGAGCTA
Source organism: Ondatra zibethicus (assembly GCA_004026605.1). Lineage (NCBI taxonomy): Eukaryota > Metazoa > Chordata > Mammalia > Rodentia > Cricetidae > Ondatra > Ondatra zibethicus. The sequence continues at coordinate 61,857 of PVIU01005364.1, read as the reverse complement.
ATGGCTATAAAGTATTCACCTTTTTAGATTTAATAAATGGTATTTTAGTGATTGAAAACTATACCATTTGCTTTTAATTATTTACACTGAATCCCCCTCAAACCAATATATCTGAAAATTGTTTCCAAAAACCAAAGCAAAACAAAACAAAAACAAAAATCAGGCTGTAAATAAGTAGCCAACAAGATACTTCTATTTTTAATTTAAGCTTCTTAAAGATGTAAAACATGATTGTTTACAATTTGTTAGTGGCCAACACTAAGTGGTTGTATGTGAGTGAGGTTCCCATTATTTGTTCTACATTTTAATTTTTTAAACAACGTTTAGATATTTTTCCACAACAAAAAAGGTTGAAAAATAATTTTAAATGGGATTCTCCTACCTTGTTTAATGACATGAAGAAATACTCACAGAACAGCAAGAGTCAAAACAAAAACAAACCCAGCACCAAGAGTGTTAGCTGAATCTTGTCTGTGAGGCCAGCAGCAGATTCGACATCATGGCAACGATGACTTCATGGGGCTGGGACTGTGGCTTTTCTCTCCTTTATGTCATCTGTCTTGTGCAGTGAGTGGCCCTTACTTTGCCTTTTAGAAATATAGTTTTGAAAGCATTTAACTTGGGATTTGCCAGGACAAGCTCGGCTTTATATTAGCTGTGTGTTTATTTCTGTCTTGGCCCAGTCTCGTCCAACACTCTCCAGAATGACTGTGAACCCAGGGAGTGGAGCTATGCAGAGAATCCCCAGATTCCATCATATAAACAGCACACAGTAGACCCCGAACAGAAGCACCTTTCTCAGGCCCAGAGACAGGCAGCCTGTAATTCTTTACCCTAAGGGGACAACAACCAACAGGAAAAAAACTAACAAAACCCCTTTGCACAGACGAGTGTAGTACCCACTCAGATAGGAAAAGCTGGATCCATCCTATCCAATAGAGACTTCCAGACATTGGACAGGGCTGAGGGGTGGGCCTGTGACCACAGTCGTGATGCACAGTGTCTGTGCCAGTACATACCAAATCCATAATGAGCACTCTGTCACATGGAAAGGATAATCCTCATAGCCCATCAATCCATGCCAGAAAGTGTAAATTTGGGCTCTCAGAAGAGGCTGTGGGTGGCTGAAAGACAGCTCCATGGTTGAAGATGCTTGTTGCTCTTGCAGAAGACCCAAGTTCAGTTCCCAGCACCCACAACAGGTGGCTCATAACTGTCTATAACTCTAGCTCCAGGAGATCTAGTGTCCCTTTCCGGCCTCCATGGGCACTGCTGTCGCATGCACATACCCACACAAAGACATATAATTTAAGAAAAAGTCTTTTTTATTTCTTTAAAAAAATAAAAGAAGCCATGGGAAAGTAAAAGAATAAAAGTGTCCCCAGGGTATGGCCAGTATTCTTCCAAAAGGACAAAACAAATTTAAGATTCACACTGTTGGGCTGGGATATAGTTCAGTTGGTAGAGTAATTATCTTGTATGTAGGAGGCATTGGTTTGAGTCCCCAGCATCAGAAGAAAAATGAAAATAAATTAACTTAAAAATCACTATGTTGAGAACCCCAGATTAGTTACTTTTCTTAATGTGACCAAATACCTGATCGGAAGCAACTTAAAGGACGAAGGTTTTATTTTTGGTTCACAGTTTGAAGGGATATAGTCCACCATGTCAGGGAAGGCAAGGTAGCAGGGATGTGAGGGACTGGTTCCATTGTATCCATAGCCATGAAGGGCTGGATACAGTATATCCATAGCCCGTGAGGGGTTGATCTCATAGTGTCCACAGCAGTGAGGGACTGGTTACATTGTGTCCATAGCAGTGGGGCTGCTCACATTGTATCCATAGTCATCAGGGGCTGGTTACATTGTGTCCATTCCAATGAGAAGCTAGTAACATTTTATCCACAACCCTGAGGTTCTTGACTGGTCATGTAGTATCCAGCAGTGGGCGGCTGGTCACATTGTATCTTTAGTAGTGGGGCTGGTCACACTGTGTCCATAGCAGGGGGGGGCTGGTCACACTGTGTCCAAAGCAGTGAGGCTGGTCACACTGTGCCCGTAGCAGGAGGGACTGGTCACATTGTATCCACAGCCAGAAAATAGAAAGCAGACAGGAAGTGGGGCCAAGCTTTTAGACCTCAAGACCCATCCCTGATGACCTGCTTTCTCTAGAAAGCCTCCACCTCCTAAAAGTTCAGAACTTTCCGAAACAGCAGCACTGGCTTTGGCCCAAATGTTCAAAGCACATGAGCCGAAGGGGGATTTCAGAGACAAGCAACTGGAGGCTTCCAGAACAGTTTGCCATCTGTTCTGACAAATTCCTGCCCCTTCCTACCTAGCATCTTTTGTTTCCAAAACAAACAAACAAACAAACAAAAACCTAGAACCCCTGGAATCCATGCCCCCTCTTCTCACTGTAACCCTGTTCCAGGGTTGCCACCTGGGCTTGGACATGGCCCTCCATGTTTGCCAAAAGGTCATACCAACCAGGTCCCATGAGCACATATGGGAAGAAAGATTATCTTTGCCGCTCTGAGGTGTTCTGTCCAGCAGAGAGAAGACAGACTCCTAGGTCTCCCTGCTGGATGGACTCAGTGGATCACTTTTGACCCCTCTCCCATCTCATCACGTTCTCATTCCGGGGGCTGTAGATGGGGTGTTTTAGTTCATGCCACCATTGCGGTTGTTTTTGTTTTTCCTAGGTTAAGGCAGTAAATAAGAAAAATTCCCATGGGAATCTGCCAGTCTCACCTTTAAGAGAGTGGCTCTCCAACATGTGCTGGTGAACAAAACAAGCCACTTTACGGTTCTGGCAGAAGGCCTGGGGCCTTGAAAGACTACATAGAGTCAGGGACTGGCTGAGACCCAGAGCTGGGTTCCCATGCTGCCTTGCCCCATGTCGAGTGGCTTACTTCGCCAGACCTATGACTATGGCCTGGGCCATCTGCTCCTTCTGCTCCTCTGTGCTGTCTCCATCATCAGAGGCAGCCGAGGAAGGGGTAGGCTGGATGAGGGACTCCCAGCTACCTGCTGCCTTTCCTAGGCTTAGTCCTTCCATGCAGGGACAGGCTAGCTGGTGTCCTGGTGGTGGACTCTGCTCTCCAAGGACACCAAACCAATTGTAACAGCCTGAACAGCGTGAGGATGCTCTGAGAGTATTTTGGGGTGTGTGTGTGTGTGTGTGTGTGTTGGGGGTGGGTGGGTGGGATTTCTCTACTTTGGAGAAGCCCAGGGTAGACAACACACAGGTCTCTGGCAAAAGTGTGTTGCATACAGAAGTTCCTTCTACCCTGCAACCTAGGACTTTACTTCCTCCTCAGCCTCTCCCTACTCCACAACCAAGGACCATAACTGAATTAACCTCTCAGGGAACCGGAATGGTGATGGCAAGAGGAGCACCCCTGGCAGACATGAAGTCTCGTCTCTCTTGGCACCAAGGATTCTGGCTGGGATTTTTTTTTTCTTTCTCACATTCAAAATAACAGGGGTGCAAATTTGAGAAGATACACAGTGAATTCCAAGCAAGTTCAAGAAAGAACGAAAGGTGAACATCAGGGGAGGGGAGGATGATGGCAGATAGCTAAAGGGCCTGTCTGAAGATCCCAGCTCAGCAAGCAAACAGTGCAAAAATTATCCTCCCCTCTTTCCTTCTTTCTGACAGGGTCTTGTGTAGCCGAAACTCCCTGTGTCTTGGAGGATGACCCTGAACTCCTGATCCTCCTAACTGTTGGGATCCAGGCTCCCACCACTACATCCAGTCATGTGACAGGCTGGGCATGTAACCCAGAACTTTGGGCATGGTAGGCAAATGGTCTAGCCTCTGAACTACACCCCCAGCCCCTGAAGTTAGTTTTGAATGAGCCAAGCCCTAGACTAGATGGGCTCCCAGCATATAGTGGGAACTTGTGAACTACTCAGGAGGGAAGGGCGGTGGGGATCATGATGAAATCAACCACTCGCTGGGTGTCAGGCATGGCAGACATTTCCACTCTGTTCCCTCATTTTACAACCACCATTTTACACATGACACTAAGTCTCTGAGCAGCAAGTCAGTCATTCCCCTCCCCCCCTTCCCTCCAGCAATCAGACCCAACCTCCAACCCAGCTTTTTAAACAGAACCAGCTGAGTTGGTGACTCTGGTCAGCAATGAAAACTCAACATTCTCCTGTCATTGCTCTAACGTATGAGGCATTTTCATATTGGCCCCTTTTATCTCTGTACTGGAGACGGTACACATTGAACTTTTTTCAGTCATTCAAAGGAATGGAGGGCCGAAGAGAAGGGCCTGTATTAAATCATGCACAATAAGAGGAAACGGATTTAACAAAATATTATGCTAAGAGCTTCAGGTTTCTATAAATCACCCCCATTGAGCTCTGAAATCCCCAAATTACTATTGTTGTGCTATTTAATATTCCCCATCCGTAACAGCAGATGAAAATGCAAAACCCGGCCAAAGATGGAGTTGGAAAACTTCTTTAACTCAATTTGGACTCCGCATTACTGAAACAACGAAAACAAGGCACAGCAGACACAGAAGGGGCGGGGGGGAATCAAAACCTTCCAGGATTTAACAAATTTCAGTACAAATCATGAACCGGATCCTTTTGAACAGTTAGAGGCTGTACAGAAAGAACACCGCCCAAGTCAAATCACCCAGAGTGTTCCCTCGGCAAAAATGGCCCTGTGGCTCCCTCGTCAGAACTGGAGCCAGAGTAGAAATTGGTGTGAAAATTAGTGAGCACAGATGAGGAGCAGACAGCTGCAGACTGGGGAGGAGAGAAACCGGAAGGCAGCCTTCCCTGTGTATTTGCAATAATAACCAAAGCAGAACCAGCTGCAGGCTGGCACCACACACCTCGCCCCAGTGCTGTGCAGGCTGCTGCTCAAAGGACCAAGTAAGTGGATGGTTAGGTGCAGTTTCATGCCTCGCTGCACAGCTAAATAAAAGGAAATATACATCCATCCATATATTAAGTGTAACTGAAGTTCTGTAGCACCGACAGGATTTTTCTATTTCCAGTTATTTCAAAAGCCAAACATGTGAGTTAGGAGAGGATTTTACTCTAGGCCAAAGGCCACCGAAGTAATGTAGAGGCTGCTTTCTGCTATTGCAGGAGCATCCAAGGACACCCCTGCATCTCAAGCGCCTGTGAAAACTCTGCTTAACACCAGAAATATGCAAATGAGTTTTCTTTTGCTCCAGCTATGAGGTTAAGTGGATGGGGACTGGAGTGGGTGCTACAGCTAGTCTAGCTATGAGGTTGGGTGGATGGGGGTGTGGAGTGGGTGCTGGGAGCTAGAAGGGGAACAAAGGAAAGGAAGCCGGAGCAAGAGTAATTGTACCTACTGTATACCAGGCCCGATCCTGAGTGGTCTATAAACACTCATTGACCTATGACCCCAGGCAGTGGCTAGTGTTACTGCCTCTGGTTTATAGTGAGGGACCTGAGGTAGAAATGAATTGTCTCACGCAAGGTCACAGAGACAAGAGGCAAGTGATTGAGTGCCAGGGAACCACATCTACATGTGTGCTGGCCCCCACTGTCTAAGCCCCCCACCCCAGCCACAGTGTAAACACAGGGGGGTCTGGATGGAGCAGACATCTCGTTTATAAACAAGCAAGAGCTCAAACATCTGGCCTTTCCCCAGCAGCACAGACACTGTGCAGGTACTGGCCCTTTGGTCCGCTAGGCCCGCAGAGCATAAATTCCTGGAGCTCCTCCTCCCTCCCCCTTCCACACTGGCTTGGGGGTGCCTGAGACCCCAGGTGAGGGACTGGCTTCTGTTGCAGGCTTCCTAAAGACTGGTGTGGCTAGGGCAACGGCCAAGGAGGAGAACTTGGGGCTCCCCTATGCCAGTCTATAGGTGCACACTAGTGCACTAGCAGCCAGGGCCCCATCTCTGCCACTTTCAGAACTTCACTAACATAAATGTAGGATCTGGTTCTCATTACTGTTTCTTTTGGTTTGTCCCCACCCCCTTTTTTGAGATAGTGTTTCATTCTCCGGGCTAGCCTTAAATTCACTATGTAAGTCCCAACTGCCTTCAAACTTGTCCTTCTCCTACCTCAATTCCTGGCAGGACTGCAGTCCTTGCTCAACATGCCCTTTCACCATCTTCACTCATTAACAAATATTAAAATTAATCAAATGTTATTGGCGTGCATACGCTTGTGTGCGTGGCGACCGTAGAGGTAAGAGGCCAGCTTGGGTCGGTTTTCTCTGCCCACTTTTAGAGGGCCAGAGGAACTGAACTCAGGTTGTCAGGCTTCTGGGGAAAGCACCTTTACCACTGGGCCATCCTGCCTACCCCTATCTTTACCATTTTAAAGTGTGCATATCAGCATTTACATAATTGTGCTACCTTTACTACCATCATCTCTAGAACCTTCTCATCCTTCCACAGGCTAAATTGTCTCCATCTAACACAAATTCCCTACCCCTACCTCCCCGCCACTGATTGCCAGCGTACTCTCTTCTCTCTCTTCCCGTTTGCCACCTGTAAGCGGAGTCACGCAACATTTGTCTTCCTGTGCCTTTCTTCCTCGGTACCTCCTTGTGGCAGGTGTGGGATTTTCCTTTCTTGTCCAGGCCTCAGTAATATGACACAACATGGATGCACCATTGCACAGAAACACAGTAATCTGTGTCTGCTCATCTGGTGAGCATCCTCTGGAAGCGTCCATCATGTGCGTCTTCCTGATGCATCACACATGATTACAAACGCATCACTATTATTTTTTTAAATATTTATTTATTTATTATGTATACAATATTCTGTCTGTGTGTATGTCTGCAGGCCAGAAGAGGGCACCAGACCTCATTACAGTGGTTGTGAGCCACCATGTGGTTGCCAGGAATTGAACTCAGGACCTTTGGAAGAGCAGGCAATGCTCTTAACCACTGAGCCATCTCTCCAGCCCCGCATCACTATTCTTAAAGCACTGTTTTTAGGGTATCCATGACGACTGTGGCTGTAGAAATGGCAGGATCCTGGCTCTGGGCTTCTAGAACATCCTAGTTCAACCTTAAAAATAACCACGGATGGCTGGGCTTTTTTCCCCTTGGTGTGTGTTACATACGTATGTGTGTTTAAGGTGTGTGTAGAAGTCCATGTGTGCCCACACATGTGGAAGCCAGAGGTCAGGCTTGGTTGTCATTCTTCTGGCATCATCTCACCCCTCAAGGAATCCATTGTCCCCACCTCCCCAGTGTTGGGATTATAAGCGCCCATCATCACAGCCAGCTTTTAAATATGTGGGTTCTGGGGATCAAACTCAGGGCCAGCACTGTACTGACTGAGCTATCTCCCCAGTCCTGACAGCTACAGGGACACTGCCTGAGTTTTAAAACTGTTGCTAATTCAACTACTTTAAAATAGCATAAGCCAACAAGACTGGTCTAGAGGCTATGATTGACCCTCAGATCCTCTGTATGACCTTGGCCCCCTAACCATGCCTGCTATAGGGTTCTGCAGAGGAGGCTGTGGAACTCAGAGAGGTTCTGTGATTTGTCCAAGGTCACACAGGAATACCAGTACCTGAGCAGAAGTCTTTGACAACTTTCATCTTCTACCCGAGGCTCACACTGTTTAATAGAAATCAGAGTGGTGCTGAGTGCACACATGCTGGCTGGCATTGAGTGGGGGTCTGAAGATACCAATAGACTTAAGGGCAAAACTAAGGTCCAGGTGTAAGGGGAACACGAGTCTTACTGTTTCTGACCACAGACTGGCAAAAGCAAAGGGTACCCCACCTCATCGCCTTGAACAGTGTGTATTGAGCCTGTGGGAGAACGGCTGGTGACCTCCATCCTGGTTGTTAATCAGGATCCTGGTGGGTGCTGACTTCCTAGAGAGGCTGTGTGAACTCAGAGATTTACAGAATCTGGAGTTTGGGAACCCCAGGCTGGCATTAACCCTTTGGTTGCCAGACTGAGACGCTCTTTAGCTTGACCCGCCTCCCTGGGCTCCTCTGGAGACAAGAAGGAGTTAAGTGGTGCATCTGTTTTCTCTGTGAGGAGGTCAGGAACCCAGGCTTGGTTTAAAAGCATTCTTTAGAGGGTAGCAGATAACCCCTGGACACAGGCCCTTGGCAAGCTGCAGGGCTCTCCTGGGGGTGGGGAGGGGTGGGAAGACCTCTGCCCCAGGGCAAGGCAAGACCACCTTCAGGGTATGCAAGATGAAGAGGCCCTCTCTAGCCTTGGTGTCATTTCTGGTCCCTTCCAAAGTGCTCTAGAATGTTCTGGGCCTTTTGGAGCTCCGTCCCTGGTGGCAGTCACATTCTCTTTGGGATTCAGGGGTGCTTTAGGGCTGACATGATAAGTCTACATGTAATAAATAAATAGATTATCGAGTTGGAAGGCAGAGAGTAGCATGAGGGATTTGAGAGCCGGAAGCAAGCAAGGTGATTCATGATGGGAAACCATCGGCTAGTGACCCGTAGGGAGACAGAGCCTCTGCAATGCACACCTCAGTTGACAAAACACAGAAAGGCCTTGGTGAAGGTGGCTATCAGCCTGGGACCTTCACAGAAGACATCTTATCCACATCACTCCATGTCCCATCCTCTTCCTCTAGTCTTCCCCATCCTGATCATGCTGTGTTGCTCACTCCCCGATCCCATTTAAGCGACATTGACTTTCCACGACAGCTGTAAATCTTAGCATCTGACCCTAAAGTCACTGTACCAATACCAACAGTCACCAAGGCTTTCCAAATGCCTCTCCAACCCCCCCCCCCACTTAGCCTCCATCTCTACTTCTTTAAGATGGGAACACCAGTAGGACTCAGAGGGTTGTGTGTTTGGTTCGTTTTCCATTGCTCTAATAAAATATCTGGGTATTTTATAAAGAAAAAAGGTTTTCAGTCCTTGAGTCCAAAGCGTGATGATACCAAACTGGGAACAAATGGCTAAGGTGTCTATTTAACACATCAAAGCAGACTTTGGCTGCCAGGTTCTCCCAGTATCCCTCAGTCCTTACCTGTTACAGGGTCCTCCTGGCTGGCGTATCCCACCCCCTACCTTTAACTTCTGCAACCCTGGGGCTGGGCTGCCCTCCCCCCAGCTGCCCTTTCCCGTATAATCCAAACATTTTGACTATGCCAGTCTCTTGGTCAGTCTCTTGACCCAGGCTGCCCATCTTGGTCAGCAGTTCCTCCCCGCCAACCCTCATGTCCCCCTTCAGCCTAGTCATGCCCACTCTGGACTCTCCCAGATGTCCCTGCCTCTGACTATGCTCTCCCTTTTACCTACAACAAACCTTTTCTTCCACCATACTTAGGAGCAATCACGTCCTTCCTACTTTATTTCTTATTTTCATTCAAATGCTAGTGTGGCTTTGGGGAGCACTTCAGGGTGGGTGTGATTACCTGGGTGGGAACACAGGTAAGTAAGAGTGCTAATACAGCAAGGTGGGGAGCCAGAGGGGGAGGAGGGGTCTCCTGACACCTACACTTGAGAGACCTAACTTAAGGTCCCATGAGAACTACCTTAATCCCTTCCAAAGGTATAAACTTCCAGAGTCTGTCTATCTGGCTCCCTTACTGGAGGCCCAAGCTTCCAGTAAGGGAATTCTTGGTGGACACTCTCACCATCTGTGGGCTGCAGTAGGTGGGCAGGATGAGAGGAACAGATATATCCGCAATGCTCAGAACCATTTTCCAGCTGCCCGATGCAATTTGGCTAGTTTTTCCCCTTGCCATGACATCACCACTGGTTTTATTCTTTTTCTTTCTCCTTCCTTTTCTCCCTCCCTCCTTCCCCCCTCCCTCCATCTCTCTTTCTCTGTGTGTTGGGGAATGTAATGTGTGTGTGGAGGGCCATTTCTCTCCTCCACCATGTAGCTCCTAGGTATAGAATTCAGGTCTTCTGGCCTGGTGAGGAGCACCTTTGCCAGCTGAGCCACCCTGTCAGTCCTGAAGTTGTTTTTCTAAGACTGACTTGAATCTCTCTCTAGCTGTCACAGGAGAGGTGAACTAACCGATCACCCTTCAGCTCTGGGGGATGGAGGCACAGAGGCCATGCCTGGGCACCCTGAGCTTAGTGCTCTCTAGGGTAGCACTGTCCTTGCCAGATGCAGGAGTCAGGATGTAAGCTCTCCCTGGGCTAAGCAGACAGCTGCTCCTAGAGGGATTATCATCACTTCCAGCCCATCCGTCCACCTACCCATGCATGCACCTGTCTTCCATCTATCATCTGTCTATATATCATCTATCAATCACATAGTATCTATCTCATCTATCATCTGTTTATCTACTTCCTTATGTATCATCCAATTATCTACCTTCTATCTATCATCTAGCTGCATATATCACCTATCATCTATTATCTATCTGTCTGTCGATCTACCTATCATCTCTCTATGTATGCATCTATATGTAGCTTTATATGTATTCCCCCCCCACAGCAGGGTACACCAAGACCTAGAAACTCACACAGAGGTGGGTGGAGACACAAGGTCTAAGCTCCTGGTGAACCAGGGTCCCGTTTTCTGTATCACTTCCCTCCTGGGGGAGCTGGCTCACTGCTCACAAGCAGTACCCCTTACTGCGCGGGGAGCTAGACACACACACACATGCTGCCACTGCCTGTGGGGAAACCCTCTCACCCCAACAGACACTAAGGGGCTAACATTGCCAGCTCTTGGCTGGAGCCTGGGGCCCCAGTGGTGATGTCATTGTTGAGGAGGGGTTGTCAGAGAGAATGGCAGGAGGAGGTCACACTTGTGCTCAGCTGTGAAGGACATCTCATAATCCTGCAGGCCTCTCCAAGGTCCACTTGTGAGTGCCAAAACTACACCCTCCCACACACTTCCTGATTCCCTCCAGGGCCCCAGATCTCTTACTGTTGACTTAATATTTCTCTTCAAATTGACCCACGTTTTTTTACTTAAAGTTATTTTAAAAAGTAAATGTTATACACTTTGGAATACAGAAAACCAGTTCTCCTTGCCTAAAATAGAAAGAGACTCCAAAAATAAATATGAGCGAGGGAAGTTATTGAATTACAACCAGATATGGTACTATGCTGGAGGGCTGGCATGGGAGGCCAGCTCTGTGTGTCAGGGACAGGGAAATCAGCAAGAGTCCCCCAGGCCCTCTCGGCGCTGCTGAGAAAGAATTGAAAAGGAGTTGATTCCACTTGCAGCCCCAGTTCTGTGGTGTGGTCAGTATTCCAGGACGAGGTGGACGGTGCTGAGTGGGTGTGACAGGAACTGTCACAGAGCAGTGAACAGGATAAGCCTAATCACACCACAGCCTCTATTTCCTAGGGGCTTCAGGTAGCCTCTTTCCTCTCCCAAGGCCCCTCCAGAGGGGACCACACCTACCTCACCTCACACCCACACCTCCCAGCGCTTGTCCTCCTGAGCTTGATCTAGGAGTTGCTGAGTTTGGGGTGCTTCTGAGGTGGCCACACATAGTCTGCACCATCCTGTCTGCTCCCCAGGAGATGCAGGCAGAAAGACTGAGCATGAGTGAGTGAGTTGTGGAGGCCATGGTTCCTCTTGGTGTATACTGGGGATAGAAAGGGGTAGGCCTATTTAATATGTAACATTTCAGAAGGCTTAAGAGTACTTCTTGCTCTTGTAGGGGTCCTAAGTTTAGTCCCCAGCATCCACACTGGGTAGCTACTGTGGTCAAGTAACTCCAGCTTCTGAGGATCTGGTGTCCTCTTCTGGCCTTTGAGGGCACCAGCACTCAAGTGCACATACCCACATACAAGTCACCCACACATACATAAAATTTAAAACTAAAATCAGTCTTTTAAAAGTCCAAAGCTACTACCCGCTGGACATCGGCAGCCTCCTCTCTTTTTTCCCCTTATCTATTTTAAGTATTTTGCCTCATGGGGACCAGCTTGTGTCCTTGAGTAACTGGTTTCTTTTACTTAGCACGATGTCCTCAAGGCTCATCCACACCGTGGTATGTGTCGGAACGTTCATTTTGTTCCTTTGAGAGAGGGACTGGCTATATTGTCCCCTGCTGATCTCTAACCCTGAGCTAAATTCCATCTCCTGAGTAGCTAGCACCACAGGCTCACACCATTCTGAGGCTCTCCTTTCGAAGGCTGCATACGATCCTGTCGGCATGCACAGGCTACACTCCGCTTACCTCATCTGCTGACGGACACTTTGCTGGCCCCATCTGCAGGCTATCGGGATTAACATGCTATGGATACACAAGTACAAAAGTCTGTTCAAGTTTCTGCTTTCAGTTCTTCCAGGCACATGTCTATGGATGGATAAAACCCTCCTTTATTTTCCCCATGTGCTTGTGTGTATGGTGTTCGTGTAAGAGCACTGCGTGGGTACACATACCCATGTGGCATGTGTGTGTGGAGGCTAGAGGTTGAAATTGGCTGTCTTCCTCAATCACTTCCCACCTTATAGATTGAGGCCAGGTCTCTCACTGAACCCAAAGTGCATTGATTTGGCTAGTCTAGCCAGCTTGTTCCAGAGATCTCTTGTCTTTGCCTCACCAGAGCTGGGATGCAGGCAGATTGCCATGACTAGATAGAGTTAGCATGTAGGGAGGTTGCCATAACTACATAGAACTGGGATATAGGGAGGCTGCCATGCCTACAAAAAGCTGGGATGCAGGCAGGTTGCCATGCCTACGAAGAGCTGGGGTGCAGGCAGGTTGCCATGCCTACCTGGCATTTATGTGAGTATTGGGGATCTGAACTCTGGTCCTTAAACTTGGCATGAGTAAGCACTTTACTCACTGAGCCATCTCCCCAGCCTATATAAAGCGTTGTCTATGTAAACTACAGGCGATGGCTTCCTTTTTGATTGAGGTAGCAGTGATGGGGATTGAACATAGGTTTTACTCACGTATCACTGAGCCACAGCTCAGTTCTCTTACTTACAACATCATTAGAAAGGACCTTATGACCACTGTGACACTGCCCAAGGAATCGGGTCCCTCCATCCGTCTCCTACCTATTCCTTCTGGTCTATCTGGGTAGTGCTCACTGCTTCACTCTTAGAAACAACCATGTCTCCTGGCTTTGGGAATAGAATCTAAGACCTTCTTGGATGCCAAAATTGGAGGATGCTCAAGTCCCTTATGTAAATGGTACAGTATTAAATGTAGCCTACACAATCCTCTTGTATACTTTAAATCATCTCATGGCTTATAATACAAGGTCAATGCTAAGTAGATAGTTGTTACACTGTATTGTTTAGGGAATAATGGCAGCGGCAGGGTCTGTATATGTTTTGCACAGATGCAATCTTTCCCCGCCAAATATTTTCAACCTGTGGTTGGCCGATTCCACAGATTTGGACCACACAGATATGAAGAATCAACTGTATTATTTTTATAAGCCTTGCTGTATTACAAAAAAAAAGACCACAAGAAAACATGTGCTGAAGACCAAAATCCAAGTTGTGTGAGTGTCAGTCCCAGAAGCAGGTGTGGGCTGAAGCAGAAAGGGAGAAGCATAGCATTGGCCCTGCAAGCAGAGGCCCGGCCAGGCACTCTATGCAATCTGAGTGCAAGGCTCACCCGAGCCCCAGCCTTGGAGATCAGCAGTACAGCCAGAGCTCAGAAGATTCTGTCCTCTAAGAGGGTCCCTGTTCTATCAGTAGGGACACTCAGCCAACTACCTTCTGGTGAGCTGTTTGTAGCTGGCGAAACCAGAGTCAGTCATTGGGAGAAGGTGGGAGATCTTCACTGGGGATCCCAGTGGCCCTGTGGACATGGGCTGAGAACACATCCTCAGTGATCCACTCCACTGTCCTACCATACAGAGGCCCAAGGAGAACATTTGCCAGTTACATGATTTTTTTCCCAGAAGTGTATGAATATAATTTATTTTTCCAACATAATATCTTTTATTGATTATTTGGAAATTTCCCATCATGCACCTGACTCACTCACTTCCCAGTTCTCCCAGGTCTGCCCCCAACCCTTGTGACCTCCCCCACACCAAAAGGAGGAGAAGGAAGAAGAAGACAAAACAAACAAATGAACCCAGACCAATCTGCATTGCCAATATACTCACTGGAGCATGGTCAAAGCCCCAGTGGCCCACCTCTTAAAGAAAACTGAGTCCATCCCCACCTGCACCCCCACCAGAAGCCATCAGTGGAGCGCTACACTTCAGTATCCTTATCATAATTTTAAGAGTTCTCTTCAATGGCTTTCTGTCTAGGCTGTTACGCTTTTGGGAGGGTCAGTGGGGTGGGGCTATGGGTTATCACACGAGTCTTCTATATCCCTCTTTCTCAACTGTGAGTCTTCAATCATTGATAGCATGGCAAAAGCAGTTTCCTTGCCTTTTACAGTCAACGGGAGCATGGATCATGGGCACCCACACGGTTTCCAGCATCAGTACATGCCATGGACCTCAGGGTGTTCTCTGGACCATCAACATGGATCTCTGCTGCAGCACGGACCCTGAACACCATCATAGGCCTTAGCAGCAGCAGCAGCACAGGCCATCAACATGGCTTCCAGGGCAACATGGGCCACAGATGCCAATACAGTCATGGATGGCAGTCTGATCCACAGATATCAACATGGCTCCAGGCGGCGGCACAGACCACAGACAAATGCATGGCCTTCGGTGGTAACACAGGGCACGGACATTAGCACAGCCTCTGGCTGCGGTAGGACCACGGACCCAAACTTGGCCCTACAGTAACATGACAGGGTCTCATTCTAACCATTATAACAGGGCTTGCTCACTTTTAAATGCTTCCACCCCATTTATAGAGGAGTGCAAGTGGTTGCTCCAACCGACCGGTCTCTTTCAATTCCAAGTACCTCATCCTTTCCATAGCCGGGGCATGCTACATCTGCCTGGCAAATAGGGAGCAGCTGTGGGGCTCAACTCATAAATGAATGGAAAGTCCTAGTCCATCAACATCTGGCTCAGCCGTTCTTCGAAGCCCCTCCTCTGGACTGTGGCTTGCTTTGAGCTGACCGGACAAGACTTGTGCCCATCTTCCAAGGTAGCTACTCTGAGCTCTTGGCTTTGCCTTTTCTGTTCCCACGCCCACCTTCAGCCAAGACATAGTTACCTGTGGGCATGCACGGTGCCTGCCAGCTAAGCAGGTCTGGGCTGTGTGAATACAGAGCTTGGCAAACCCAGCTGCCCAGTGACAGCCTAGAATTTAAAAGGCAAAGGTGGGCAGTGGCTGAGGATGTAGCCCAGTCTGTAGAATGCTTGCCTGGTTTACACAAAGCCCTGGATTCCATCCCCTGCAGCACACAAACCAGATGTGGTGGCGTGTGCTTATAAGCCCAGCATTTGAGAGAGTAGGAACTCGAGGTCATCCTGGGCTACACAATGCGTTTGAGGCCAACTTAGCCTACTTGGTTTATCAAAAAGATAAACAAAGAATTAGACGTTAGCCTAGAATTGTCCAAAATTCATTGAGCCAGACGGCATCCTCAGCCTGAGGACATGTCCCACTCCCTACTCAATATAAAGCCTGCCTGTGCTGCAAAAGGCATGGCCCTGACAGTGTTGAGCTGAGGACAGCAGTGGGAAGACAAGAACGCCCAAATCTATGCTGGCTAAAGGCCAGAGTATAGACCGTAACAAAGAGGTGTGAGGCTGATGGTAGATGGGAACCAGGGCCACCAGGGCTGATGCTACCTGAGCCCCACTAAGGCAGAAACCCAGAGGCCTCCCAGTATTTTAACAGCTGTGTATTACTCAGGATTCTCTAGAGGAGTGTGTCCGTCTTAGTCAGGGTTTTTATTGCTGTGGAGACACACCATGACCACAGCAACTCTTACAAAGGAAGCATTTAATTGGCGCTGGCTTACAGTTCAGACATTTAGTCCACTGTCATCATGGCAGGAAGCGTGGCAGACACGGCACTGGAGAGACAGCTGAAGAGAGCCCACCCCCTGTGACACACTTCCTCCAGCAAGGCCACACCTCCAAAAATGCCACTCCCTATGTGTCTGTCCTGGCCATTTTCATCCAGACTTCTGCAGAACAGAACAGAAAGAGTGAATCAACACACAGATACAGAAAGGGATTTATTAGAGCAGCCTACAGGCTGGGGTCCAGCTAGTCCAACAATGGCTGTTTACCAGCAGAAGGTCTACAAGGCTGCATGTTTTGGTATGGTCAGAATGCCAAAGGAGTAGGCTCTATTGCCAGTGACAGAAGGAACTGAACTTGCCAGTGAGAGAAGCCGAAAGCTTCCTTCTTCCATGTCCTCTATACAAGCTGCCACCAGGGGATGTGGCCCAGATTAAACGTTTCTCTTCCCACATCAAAGATTTGGATTAAAAGTGGGTCATCCCACTTCAAATGATTTAATTAAGGAACAATCTCTCACAGGTGTACCCAGCCACTTCGATTTTAGTTAATTCCAGACGTATCAAATTGACAGTCAAGACTAGCCATTGCAAGCTACCTACCTGGAAATACTTAGACTCCCACAAAATACAGCAGCTTTTGCTGGGAACACTGGACCTGCACAGAGGTGCTGGAGAGAGAGGAGAGGGGAGCTGTGTGGGAAGAGCCTGGTCCATGTGATCTTCCGAAACTCAACCACAGTCCCTCTGCCGGGCTCCAGGTGCTAATAACAGGTAGACAAGGATGTGCGGAAGGTCTAAGCCAGTGGTTCTCAACCTTCCTAATGCTGTGACCCTTTAATACAGTTCCTCATGTTGTGGGGACCCCAATCATAAAATGATTTTGTTGAATCTTCATAACTGTAATTTTGCTACTGTTATGAATCATAATGTAAATATCTGTGTTTTCCGATGGTCCTAGGCAACCCCTGTGAAAGGGTCATTTGCCCCCTAAAGGGGTCACAACCCATAGGTTGAGAACTGCTGGTCTAAGGCATCAAACTACTGGTGCTTGGCACACTGGGGCCCACTCAAAGATGTCTGATTTATCAGGTCTCAGGGGAAACGTAATTTACCTAACAGTATTTTCAGGTGTGTCTCACGTCCAGCCAATTAATGATTATACATTAGGAAGGGTAAGGTATCAATAGTGACAATGTTTACTGGCAGGGTAGCCATAGCGACCATTCAAGGGACACTTGGATGCTAAGTGCTCATGACACATGGTGAGTACCAAGCTTCACAGCACCCCGGTATGAATATGCACCCCCAAATTCAGGCACTGAAAATGTAATCCCTAATGCGACAGCACTGAGAGGTGGGGCCTTGGAGGGATGTGAGATCTTCTGCTGTCTGGCATCCCAGGGAGGCATTGTGTCTATCTACATAAAACCAAGCACCTGTAGATGGGGCTGGGGAGAGAGTTCAGTCAGCAGAGTGCTCGCCTCGCAAGCATGAGGAGATGGTGGTTCTGCAGAACCCACCTCAGATGTGGTGAATATGACTTTGTAGTCCCAGTGCTGGGAAGACGGAGACAGGAGGGTCTCTGGAGCTGGGGGCCCAGCCTGTCCTGTCTACTTGGGGAGTTCCATGTCAGTGAGAGTCTGTTTCAGAAAATGTGGACAGCACCTTAGTACTCTGGAAGACTGTCCTCTGACTTCCCACAGATATGAGTGCATGTGTATACACATGTATTCACATTAAACACACACAGACAGACACACACACACACACAAAGCCACCAAGTACCGTGAAGGCTGGAAGTGTAGCTCAGAGGTAGAGCTCTGACCTAGCACACACCAGGCATAGGGTTTGATGCCCAGCCTCAGAACAAAGCAAACAAAAACTCCCTCAAGCACCCTAGCAGCTCTGAGGAGAATATTCTCAACAACCACACCAAGTTACTAATTTTTAATTCAATGAGTTCCTCTCCCTTAGTAAGACTTAATCAAGCCAGACGTGGTGGCACACATCTGGATCTCCAGTATTTAGAAGACCACGGCAGGAAAATCATGAGTTCTAGGCCAGCCTAGACCACATAATCAAACCCTGTCTCAAAACAAAGAAGGGAACAAGAGGGGAGGGCAGGAGATGGCTCAGTGGGCAAAGTGCTTGCTGTGTAGCAAGGAGGACTGGGCACAGATCTTTTGACACCCACGCAAAAGAGCCAGGTGCCACAGGGCATGCCTGCAGTCCCAGCACTGGGAGTAGAATACAGGAAGACCTCTGCACTTGCTGGTCCCTCAAACTAGTCAATTGGTGAGCTCCGGGTTTAGTCTCTTGACCCTGTCTCAAAAAATAAGATGGGGAATGAGTAAGGAACACACTCGACGTCAACCTCTGGCCTCCACATGGAGATGCATGACTCATGCACCTGCACACGCATTGGCACATACATGACACACACAGGCACACGCAGACACAGAGACACACAGACAGACAGACACACACACTCCACCACATCACGTCAGCCTAACAGCATGAGCAGAACCCTGCCACACTGCACCTCCCAGCAAAATGAAGACATCCACCCAGAGGCTTGGATCAGCCCAGTCGGGAACATGAATACGCTTTGCAAAATTCTTCCCAACTTGAGCTCTCAACCTGGGAACAGGAAACTCTCTGGCCCTGAAATTCCACGTGAGATTCTGCATGAATAGGCACTTCTGTCTGAGCCTCAAGCTTTCACCAGATTCTCAAAGGAGCCCCAGAGGACTTCATTCATAATTAACTTTAAGGGTCCCCCTGCCCTGCCACTTCTTGTTTTCAAGGAAACTTTAAACCGTTCCCAAAACAGGCACTCTGGGAAATTAGGAGCGCAGACATCTTATGATAATACGGCAGCGGGTGTGGTTACAGAAAATTCTAAATGGTTCTGTTAGTTTATTTATAACCAAGTAATTATTTTATTAGAGGTCACGTCTGAGGCTTTTGCTCAATGTAACTTTTTCCCTAAAATACTCATTTGTGTTGGGACGATGTCTCAGTCAGGAAAACCCTACTAGCAAGCATGTGGGCCTAGTCTGATCCCCAGGCCTGTGTGAGAAAACTGGCTGAGGTCACACACGTTTATAGTCTCAGTACTTGGGAGGTGTTGGCAGGTGGACCCCGGGGACTCAATGGTCAGTCTAACTGACTTTGATGAGCCCCAGACCAACCAGAGATTCTGTCTCAAGCAATGTGAAGTGCAGAGGTGCCTGAGGAATGTCACCTAAGGCTATCCTCTGACATCCACAGACACATGCACCCACATGCACCCACACATGTATGCACACACATAAGCTCCAAATCTTATTCTGTGGGAGTGTAAAAATAAAAACCCCAGGTTGGGAATGTGGCTCAGTTGTAGAGCATTTGTTTGACATCTTCAAGGTTATAGGTTCAAACCTCAGAACCACAAAGAAACAAAACAAATAAATAAATTAATATTTGAATAGATAGCAAGTCTATCATGTTTCTTACTTTTCTAATTGTAAAGGAGAGTAGTACATAGAAGACTTACATAAGGGATATTTTTATTTATATATATTACTATCATATATTAATCAGCTCACTTATCGCATTTGCAGAGAGTTCTCTTCTGAGCACTGATTTTGGTATACTGCAAATAAGCAGAAGTCAGTTTCTCTAAAAAACAAAAAATCCCCTTGCATTTAAATGGGGGACTATAGATGACAAACCAAAGCCACAAACTCAACATGAAGGAGAGAAGATATCAGTAATTACATATTGGCTTTGTGAGGCTGCTATAACAAACACTCCCAAACTTAGCATTTAAAGCAACAGAAGTTCCTAGCCCACAGCTCTAAAGGCCAGCCATCTGCAATAGCAGCATCCGCAGGGCCCAGGGCTCCCAAGCACTGAAGAGGGTCCTTGCTTGATCATCTCCTAACTTCTCATCGTTGTCAGCAAGCACTGGCACTCCTTGGCTCCTGGACAAATCACTTGAATTGTTACCCACGCTATCACATGTTATGCCCCTTGTGGCTGTCTCAGTGACCAAATTTTTCTTCTCCCCCCAATTCATTGAGACCTAGTCTTAGCTGATTATATTTGCAAAAAATAGGCTTTCCGGAAGGGTGAGATGGCTCACTAGGCATTTGCTGCGCATGTCTGATGACTAAGTTTGTTCCTTGTAACCCATGAAAAGGTGGAAGGGTAGATCTTACTCCAAAAAATTGTCCTCTAACCTTCACCAACACACCTTGGTATGTGTGTGCCTCTCACATGCATATACACACTCACAATTAGATATTTTATATATCTTTCGGAGAACACACATAGCCCACAGTAAGTGTGATGCGAGTCAGAGCAATGGGCACTAACATCTTTGTTAGACATACTAGAAGATACACCGCTAGAGCACAGTAAGTGTGATGCGAGTCAGAGCAATGGGCACTAACATCTTTGTTAGACATACTAGAAGATACACCGCTAGAGCAGAGACCTAAGTGGAGTAAAGAAAAGGCCCCAAGGAAGGAACATCCAGGTTCATGTCCTTTACTCAAACTATACGACAATGAATAACGACAATGCTTGCTGTTTGAGCTGTTGACTGCTGGGACAATCTGCAGTGGTAGAAAGTGACACAGTCTTACCCACACTCTTCATGTATTGTCTATTACTATTGCTATGTAACAAATGACTACTAACTTAGAGGCTTAAACTTGTTTAAGATTTATTTTTATTTGTGTTTCTGTGTATGTACATGTGAGTGCAGTGCCCATGGAGGCCAGAAGAGGGCGGTGGATCTTCCGGAGCTGGAGTTACAGGTGGTTGTGAGCTGCCCTCTGTGGGTGCTGGAAAGCCAACCCGTGTCCTCTGCAAGAGCAGCAATCACTCTTAACTGCTGACCCAGCTCTCCAGCCCCAACAGCTTAAAACTCAACTCCCAGTTTCTGCAGGTTACGAGTCTAGATCCCTGCTTAGGGACTCACAGGGCTGGAGCTTTTAGGAACCACGGGCCCCTTTTCAAGCCCATACAGCTGTCAACCGAATTTCGTTCTTTATAGGTATAGATCAGAGTTCTGCTCTTGTTTAGTTTGGGTCAGGGCCTCACTCTATTGCCCAGGCTGCCTTGGGATTCACAATCCTGTTTCAGCCCTTTCCTCTCTAGTTATTGGTCCAAGCCCTTTAGCTCTTAGTGACTGCTAACAGTTCCTGGCCACATGCTCCCCTTGACAGCCTCTCACATTGCAAATCCCCCCTGATTCCACGTCTCTGATCTCTTGATCCAGATTTAAAGAGTTGAAGTGATGAAGTCAGCTGGATCATCTCCACTAATAAAATTTACAAACACAGTTTATTACACAGTTTATTATGAAAGCCACAGCTGGTCTACACAGCAAGGCCCACAAGGACCAGGAGTCCTTGAGCCCTCTTTTAAATTCTAGAAGCAGTACAAGCTGAGATTCTGTCTTCTAAACAGCAAGCATTACAAGAGGCTAAGGGTGGAGCTGCTGGCACCAGGTTTTAGCTCTTTATGCCCATTTACTGGAGTGGTTGTCTTATAGGTAACCCCAAGGACTCAGAAAACAAGCAAGCCAATAAACCACCTTAAAGATTCCAAAACTCTGATCAGGAGAGCCAGCAACTGGAATCTGGGGACAGAGAGCATTGTATGTACGGACAGAGGCAGAGTAGCTGAGTAGACACAGATCTGCCCTATACCCAAACAGAATCCTCCAGTTCTAGCCTTGTGGTACTCAGGGTCCTGAGTCGCTGACAGAACTCAGCAATTCATCTTGCCAGAAACAAATGGCTTGTTTAAATCAGAAGCAGACAGCCCAAGTAGAATTGTGCCCCTAGAGTGTCCTTCAAGCCTCTTTCTTAGGCGCCACTAGGTCTTCTAGACGGTTGGGCCCAAAAAGAGAAGTGGTTAATTACTGTTCTCATTGCCTAATTGTGAAGCAAAGACCTTGCAGGGTATTTGAAGGTCTGCCTTAGAAATACAAGCCAGCAAGAGAAAATGTGTGTGTTTACAACAGTCTTCGTATCCTCCCCGTGAAGGCGGAGGAAAGAGGAGAAAGCTTTTGAAGCATGACATATAAGGCCCTGGCTGGCGGGATAGAATTATTTCAGGAGCTGACTCTGAACAGGTACAGCTGGGCCAGCTAAATGGCTCAGCGGGTAAAGGTGCTTGCCGCCAAGTCTGATGATCTGAGTTTGATTTCCCACATGGTGGAAAGAGAATCAACTTCTGCAAGTTGTGCTTTGAGGTCCACGTGGGCTCTGTGATACTCATGATTGTGCCGCCCTCTTGTACACACCACACACACACACACGATTGGTCATCAATCAGTCAATCAACTAATGTAACAAAAGAATTTGAGCAATTGACATTTGTCACCAGGATGCCGACAACAGCTGGATGAGGCAGATGTTCATGCCCATTTTGCAGATGAGACACTGAAGCCTGGATAGAAACTAAATTTGCCGAATCCTGGCCCCCTAATTTCATCTACAGGTGGGGCTCAGCGCGTGGACACATGGTGATGTGGTTGGGAAAACATGAGAATCTAGCCACGGTGGGGTCTGTCATGGCAGGCCAGGCTGGCTTGGACCTGATGGTGCCTGTGGGTATTGGGGTTGACTTTGCTGGGCCCCACTTGGATATCAGAGATGAAAGTGTTTTCTGGGTTCTGCTAAAAATCTTGACATGGGAGATGGGAAGATAGCAGCGTCTGTCCAAAAGCAGCCATGGCTGCAAAGATGCCCGGGAGGGCAGGAAAATATTGAGATGGTATGGAACACAATGGAAACAGACCGGATTAGCCCAGACTGACTGGGACAACAGTTCCCTGGGGCTACATGTCTGTGCACACAAGGACATGGCCTTGAGACTCAAACCCAAAGAGGGTTTTTTTTTTTTCGAGACAGGGTTTCTGTGTAGCTTTGGAGCCTGTCCTAGAACTAGCTCTTGTAGACCAGGCTGGCCTCGAACTCACAGAGATCCGCCTGCCTCTGCCTCCTGAGTGCTGGGATTAAAGGCATGTGCTACCATTGCCTGGCTCCCAAAGGGGTTTCTTATGTCACCTATATGCCACAGGAAATAGCTGGGTGGGCTCCCCAGAAATGATTCTCATCTAGGTAGCAAATATTTCCACAGCCAAGCAATGTCCCCTTCTTGTCTGGAGAAATCAAATTAATGATTTATTGGGGAAGGTATTTGAGCTCAGTTGTTTTATTGTTGTGGCCAGATATTCGCGGGTTTAAAGAGGTGGAGCTGAGAAAGAAGCTGAGGGGACCTGTGAAGGCATCTGCACCTTCTGTGTCAGAGGTGCCACTGTAGGATGGTGTCCCCCAGAACGTAAGGACATGGATGTCTTAGGCTCCTGGAAATTATAGAGACTCTGATGAAGTTTCTGGATTGAGCGCCATATTGGCATCAAAACACCATCAGGATTCTAAGAGGAAACACTTTCCAAAGCATCCAAGTTTCCTGTTATCCTGGTGTCCCTGAGTCACGACAGCCCACAGGGTCAGCCAGGCTCTGAGACCTGGCTCTTCATCAGGATGAGAACAATGCCGGTGGTTAGAATGAGGAATGGTGACGTCAGTTGTGACAGCCAATGTCCATTCAGTCCTTGACAAGCTAGCACGCATCGTGTGCAGGATTTTGTATGGGACAGGTGATGTCACCCAACCTGAGTCCTTAGCAGAAGCGATGGAAACTCATGACATATGACTCACTTGCCCAGAGTCACATAGCTATTGACACTGGGAGCCAGACTTGCACATGGACTGTCTAATTCCAAAACCTGTTCTGTCCACAGAGTCTGAGCCATTGCATCACTGGGGATACAATCACATGCTTCACAGTGGCAAGGGGGAGGTTTTAGGCTATTGGGGAATGTTCTCGGTTGGCAGAGTGCTCACTTAGCAGGCATGAAGCCCTGGGTTCAGTCTTTACCACTGCATAAAATTGGGTATGGTGGTACACACTGGTAATCCCTGCCCTCTGGAGGTGAAGGCAGGAGGGTCAAGGGTTCAAAATCATCCTCAGCATCACTGCAAAGCCTGGGCTACACAAGAAGCTGTCTTAAAACCAATAGCAGCAGCAGCAGCAGCAGCAGCAGCAGCAGCAGCAGCAGCAGCAGCAAAATGGAGATGGCTGGGTTTTAGGTTCCTGCTCTGAGGTGAACGTCACTCACTCTTGCCCCAAGCAGGCAACAGGGCTGTGTATAGAAACCTCCAGAACTGTGTGCCCAAATAAATCTTTCCCCCTTTAAAGCTCTTCTATCTGGCATTCATTTTTCCAGTCACAGAGAGCTAACACGCTAGGCTTTGCTGTAATGTTCTCTGCCAGAGGAGGCAGATGAGCTAGGATCTGACAACAGACCCTGTCTGGTCTGGAGGGTGGGGCTGGCACGTCTCTGAACTAAAAGCCCTGCCTCTTGCCTTGACCTCCTCTGCCCTCTCCTCCAGATCCTCCCAAGCTGGCCCTCTGTCTCTTGCTATCAGTGCAAACTGCCTGAGCAAGATAACCCACTCTGTGGGCCCCACCCTCGGCGGTGGCAGGTCAGCCAGGACAGTTATGGCTTCTGTGGAGATGGGGAAAGGACACTCTAGGGAGCATCAGTGCAGACCAGGATGGAAACTGAATTGTGGGTAGGTGACATCAGTGTGTGGTTCCCTGGAGCACGAGAGTGCACATGGGGGTGAAGTGGGAGCCTGGGTCCCCTTGAAAGGTATCGTGATGAAAAGCAGTGATTTGGAAAAAAAAAATCTCAAGTTTATATGCACTTTAAGCAGCTTGAATTTATATTCAATTCAAATATTTTTAGATTTATTAAAAATTATTGAAAAACAAATTATGTGCATGCAGGGGGTGTGTCTGTATAAGGGTGTATATACATGAGGGCAGTATCTACAGGGGATCCCCGGGAACTGGAGTTATCAGAAGTAACTTCTGACCTGGCAGGTGCTGCCAGCACGACATACTGCCTCACCACGGTCTCCAAAGCAACAGGGCCAGTTTAATGTAGATTGAAACCTCAAAAACAATGAGCCCAAATAAACCTTCTCTTTTTATAAGCTGAATGTCTCAGGGTTTTTTTTTTTTTTATTATAGTGACAGAAAGCTGAGTAGCAGAAAGTTCTAGCCTTCAGGGTCTTAGGATGCGACTATTTAGAAAGAGAATTAGGATTGAGTGAGGTCATTCAGTGGACTCTAATCCGGTGTGAATGGTGTCCTCATAAAAAAAAGGAAGCTAGCATGTGGGCTCACACAGAGGGAAGAACAGGTGAAGACAAAGGAAGGAAATGAGAAGATGGTGACACACACATTCTCTCTCTCTCTCTCTCTTTTTTTTTTTGTTTTGAGACAGGGTTTCTCTGTAGCTTTGGAGCCTGTCCTGGAACTAGTTCTTGTAGACTAAGCTGGCCTCGAACTCACAGAGATCCGCCTGCCTCTGCCTCCCGAGTGCTGGGATTAAAGGCATGAGCCACCACCGCCTGGCCTACACATCCTCTTTTAAAGACAATGTCTTATCATACAGCCCTGGCTAGCCTGGATCTCACAGTGACCCAGCTGCCTTTGCCTTCAAAGTGCTGAGATTAAAGACATGGCCACCCCTTACCCCGGCATTAGTGCCATCTTGAATTTGGACTCCCAGCTTCCGACTGTGAGAAAACAAATTTCTGTTGTTTAAGACTCCCAGTCTACGACATTTATTACATCAGAAACTAAATCAGGGCCTGAAAAGGAATGACGTATTGATGCATGCTACAACATGCATAAGGCTCAAAAGAATCCGAATTGTGCAAATCCATGTTTGTGAAATATCCAGAATAGGATAGCCACCTTTCTAGGGGCCTTTCCTCCCTTTGGGAACACACATGAGGCATGTGGTTTGGAGATGACAGAATGGATTCTGGGCCGGGCTTCCTACCGAAGAACCCTCGCTCCACCAAGTACTATCTGGTGACCTTGGTAAAGCCACCAGACTCTTTGCCTCAGTTTCCTCTTCTTTAAAATGGTTGTGCTGGCGTCACAGGGTGTGACAAAGGTTAAGTGATTTAATTCACATAGCACGCTTAGCCCCCCACCTAGTAAGCATCACACGTGTTATCTGCCTTCAGCTGCTGGTGCGCCTGTGTGCTCTCTGCCCCTCAGGAATCCCTTGAGGGCAGAGGCGAATTGGCAGTCTCTGATTTCAGATCTTGCACTAGAGCAGACAGGAAACAAATGAAACAGTTATTTTCACCATGAGGGAGAGGAGATGACTGATCCCTCGGCTCCTAATTCTTATGGATCTGCTAACCTATGAGGTTTAGGAATACTTCCCCGGGGACCAGTTCTCGTCAGTCCTTTGGTGTAGCCCAGAGCAAGCCCAGCCAGGCAGGGACTTCACCAGATCTCCAGCTTGCCTCGGGAAAGAGACAAACATTTTCTAGGGGACATAAGGTGTTGTAGCTTGGTTTCTGTTGCTGCGATAAAACACTCTAGCCCAAAGCAAACACCATCACCTTGGGAAGGAAAGGATTTATTTAATATTACACTTCCAGGTCACAATCCATTACTGAGGGAAATCAGGGTAGGAACCTAAGGTAGAAACCATGCAGGGACACTGTTTTCAGGCTTGCTCTATTTGCTTTCTTATGTGGCCCAGGCCCACTTGCCGAGGGATTGTACAATTGCCCGGCCCTTCCATATCAATCATCAATGAAGACAATCCCTCACAGACGTGGCGACAGGCCAATCTGATCTGGGTAGTCCCTCAACTGAGACTCCCTCAGATGACTCCAGGCTGTGCCAAGTTGATAGGTGAAGCTGAAGAGGGCACAGGGCTATTCCAATTCAGGAAACTCAGAGAGGACCAAGGGAGCCACGATCATTGATGATTGATAAGGAAGGGCCGGGCAGTTGTGCAATCCCTCGGCTGTGGTAACCTATGGGTTCCCTGTCCACATGGGCCGTCAGGCTCAGCCATGGGGCTTCAGAGTCAGTCACCAGGCCATCTTCTGAGGGACTCTTCCACCACCACTGTTACTCTATCTGTGAATGGCTTCTTGAGGCCTGCCTCTTGGGTGGGCCCTTCACTTGTTCATCCATCTCTGTTCATCCATCTAGGCCTCAGTGAGCTAGAGGGGCCTCTCACGTCAGGAGTCACGATGGCTACAAGACAGTTGGAGGCAGTGTGGCCTGACTCCAGGGAACACTCTCACATGGTAGGTGGGCTGTGTGCCATTAGGGCTTGATAGGGTAGTCTATGTAGGAAACCAAATCCTCCAAACACGGGCCAACACATGTAATCACACCAGGCCACAAGCTCCTGCCAACCTAAAACCTGTTTTTTTTTTTAATTTTTTCACAAATCCCAGAACAGAATTTTATGGGGTAAGAGCCCCTAGCACGAATATAGCTGAATGCTAAGCCCCTCTTTCCTGTGTATGGTGCACAAGGGTTTGTTTTGGCTATGCGGTCTGTTTCCAATTCTACTACTGGAGAAAGCACAGAGGGTAGGGGTGAAAGGTGTATGTGTGGATCAGTTCTGGTCTTCTAATACCCCATGGTGACTCAATTACATCTGAAAAAATACCTCAATAAAATTAGCTTTCGGTTGCCTAGAAGGCCACATTCGGTTTTGATTCAGTAGACACATGGAGGAAAGGCCAGATCAGAAATCATTTAGTCTTTTCTAGGAGAGGCAAAAAGGTCCCCTGGTTTGAGCAAGTCCTGCAGGTACTGGTACTAGAAGCTTGGTCCTCATGCAGTAGAGGTGGTGGGGCCTTTGAGAGGTGGAACTTAGTATAAGGTCACTATGTCACCAGAAGATATGATCTTGGAAGAGATCTCTTGGGACCCTGGTTAATCTTTGAGATTATTCTAAAAGTACAACACCAGTCCCTCCCTGCTCTCGCACGTCCTACCAGGGCTAAGCCACCACTCTGTTTGTCCAGCCCCTGAAATGAAATAAACACTGTAAGATGCCTCACCTTGGTTGTGTTGTTGAAGTGACAGAAATGAGATGGATGCAGGAGTGAGCAGGGGTTAGTCACCTGCCATGAGATAGGCGTACTGGGGGAACAGGGGGCTGCCACTCCACAGAGGATGGAGAACTAGACAGCGTGATCAACCTGAGTCTACTTTTGCTTCAAGGGTGCTGATGAGGGACTTCCTGCCCAGGGATCTCCAAACAGGAGTGATCTACTTGTTGGTACATCCCTCTCTGTCTTAGTTAGGGCTTCTATTACTGTGAAGAGACACCATGATCATGGCAACTCTTAAAAACATTTAATTGGGGTGGCTCGCTTACAGTTTCAGAGGTTCAGTACATTGTCATCATGGCAAGGAGCATGGTGACATGCATACATGGTGCTGGTTACAACAGGAAGTGGTCTGTGACACTGAGTGAAGCTTAAGCAAAAGAGACCTCAAAGCCCGCCCACACAGTGACACACTTCCCTCCACAAGCACACACCTACTTCAACAAGGCCACACCTCCTAAGTGCCCCTTCCCAATGAGTTTATGGAGGCCAATTACATTCAAATCACCACATCCTCTATCCTGCTCTTCAGAATCCCCCATCTGTGACCACATTAGTTTCCTCTCTGTGGCTCTGACAAAACACCTTCACCAAAGCAATCTGAGGAAGAAAGGGTTTGCTTTAGCTTATGATTCCGGAGATAGAGTCCACAGTAGGAGGAAGGCATGGCTCCAGGGAGAGAGCCCAGAGCAGTGGGAAGGCATGGCTCCAGGGAGAGAGCCCACAGTAGGGGAAAGGCGTGGCGTGGCAGCAGTGGGGAGGGTATGGCGTGGCGTGGCAGCAGTGGGGAAAGTGTGGCGTGGCAGCAGTGGGGAAGGCGTGGCGTGGCAGCAGTGGGGAAGGCGTGGCGTGGCAGCCGTGGGGAGGGTATGGTGTGGCAGCAGGATGCTGACTCATGACTTGTCTCATCCACACACATGAAGCAGGAGAGCAGGAAGTAAGACAAGGCGAAACTCTCAAAGCCCACCCCCAGTGAGCTATTTCCTCCAACAAACCATCAATTACTAAAGGTTCCATAACCTCCCCCAAACAGCGCCACCACTGTGGACATGAGTCAGTGGAATACATTTCTCATTTAAAGCATCACAGTGAGTCACTGTGGCTCCCCTCTCAGCCAGGCTTTGGAAGACTCTTGACATCTAGATGGACCTGAAGAACAAATTTTTTTCCCACCTGAGTACACCTTTGTCTCAGGGTCCAGTAAATCCAATGCTACATGAATGGCTTGAGATGTTGAGCCTTCAACAACCAATAGCGGATATGCTTGTAGTCATGGCTGCCCTGCTCAGAGCTGGAGTCACTTAGTCATGGCTGTCCTGCTCAGAGCTGGAGTCACTGTTCTGGGGCACGAGGCACCCCAGTCCCTGGCGTCTGTATACCCAAAGAGTCTGGAATGTTCTGGTAGACGTTCCATCTCAAGCCTCCTTCTCCATCTTTCTCCAAACCCTGCCACATTTCAGAAAACCCACCAAATGCCCCCTGAAAATAGACACGTGGGTTTTCTGTCTTTCTTCCCTGACTCCTCTCTGGTGGCCAGACAATCATCCGGGAGCATTTTACCCATTAAACCTAGATTTTTTTTTCTAATTTGGTTTGATTTGGTATGATTTGCATTGCTGTGTCAGCAGAGAGGCTTATGGGGTACAGAAACTTTTCAGTCACCGAATACACCCCTCATGTTTTAGGGTGATCTTCCTGATTACATCGTCTCTGTTCTGAGATTCACCAAGTCCTCCACCTCCAGCTACCAACCTTCCCTCAGGTGTCAGGCTATGTCCCTTGAGCTTCAGGCTTTCTGGTTCCCTTCAATCATAAAGTCTATTTTCTATCACAATAAGAAAACACATGAGGATAGCCCCTTTGAATGAGGGTAGCCCATTCACATGTTTGAATGTTTGGTCCTCAGTTACTAGACCTATTTGGGCAGAATTGGGTGTGGCCTTGATGGAGTAGGTATGGCCTTGTGGGAGGAGGTATGTCCCTAGGGGTGGGCCTTGAGGTTTCCAAAATTCACACCAAGACTAATCTTTCTCTCTCTTTCACCTCTACTTGCAAAACATGGGGATCAGATGGATGTAAGTTTTCAGAAACTTCTTCAGTACCATGTGTTATGGTAAAAATAAAACTCTCCAGGTCCCCGAGTTGTAGCAGCGGGCAACAGGCCATGAGGAGCAGCAGGTCCTAGGCAGTGAGCCATGTGGAGGGTGAGAGACAGACGGATAGGCACGCCGTGCAGAATGAGGTTGGATATTTATTTAGTGGGTTATGGAGGGAAAAGGGAAAGGTGGGAAGGGGAGAAGGGAGAAGAACAGAGAGAGAGGCAGAGAGAGAGAGAGAGAAACAGAGTGGGAGAAAGGGGAGAAGTGGAGAGAAGGGAGTGAGGCAGAAGCTGCCTCTTCGGGAGAGAGATGGAAAGGAAAAAGCTCACACTGGAAGTGGAAGTAAAATGGCACCATTCCCTGAGTGGCCTGTGGGCCATGAGGGGCAGTGGATCCCAGGTAGGGAGCCATGTGGCGGTGCAGGTTCCCAAGTGGTGGCAGTGGGCAGTGGGCTAAGAGGAGCCGTGAGGGCCTGTGGGCCAGCAAGTCCTAGGCAGGGAGCCATGTGGTGGGTGAGAAATAGATGGATAGGCAAACCATGCAGAGTAAGGTTGGATATTTACTTAGTGGGTTATGGAAGGGAGGGAGAAAGGGAAGGAGAAGGGGGAGAGGAGAGAGAGAAAGAGAGAGAGAAAGGGAGAGAGAAGATCTGTCTGCCTCAGCAGTGGAGGGAGGGCTTATCTCTTAAAGGGACAGGACAGACCATTACACCATGACTGCCTACTTCCTGCCATGATGATAATGGACTAATTCTCTGAAACTTTAAGTACCCAAAGTACCCAATTACATGTGTTCTTCAATAAGATTCTTTGGTCACAGGTCTCTTCACAGCAATAGAACAGTAACAAAGACACTGGGTGATATATATATATTATTTGACTGGATAAAAAGGGGAAAGAAGAAAGCCAGTTGAGCTAGCATCCCCATCTCTGCTTCCTGATCCATCAAGAGGAGAGTAGGCAGTTTCTCCCACAGTTGGGAGCAGGTCCCACGGCCCGACCTTCCCCACCATGATGAACTGTATCCCCTTAAACCATGAGACAAAAGAAAAATTTCTTCCTTAAGTCACTTTAGTTAGGTATTATCAAAGCAATGAGAAAAGCAATGAGTACGCTTGGCAGGAATGATAACCATAAAACTATAACCGATAAGATGATAGACATTTATAAATGTTTTCTCTATAATCTAAGTGCTTTCCATTTATTTAGTGTTTTAGTCCTTTACAACAACTTTAGGTAGTAGATGCTGTTACTTTACCTATCTTACAGGTGAGACAATTGAGGCACAGAGAAGTTAGGAAACTTCTCAAGGCCACACTATAATGATAAATAAGAAAGAAAGACAAAATGGGTACCTTTCAGTGGGCCCTGCCAAAGTTGTGCCACTAAGCAAACACAATTTGCCCAACAGAGTTAGTGCAAGAGGTTTATTGGGGGAGGGGAGAGGGAGAGCATGAAAGAGCAAAAGACCGTGTAGTGTAGGAGAGGGGACATGAAAGAGGCAGGCTGGCAGGCAGAGAACAGGAAGAACAGGGAAGAGAAAAGAGGAAGAAGAGAGGCAAGAGAAGCAAGAGGGGTAAGAGAGGAGCAAGAGGCAAGAGAGCAAGCTGTGCCTGGCGGGACCTTTTAAGGGCTGCACATGTCGCCTAGTTGATGGTGGAAAGGCACTTGGCTACAGGTGATGATGTAACAGAACTGTGTGTCCACACACTTGCTGCTCTGGAGCTATCATAGTGGTCCATGGTTAAATATTTTTTCTTTCACATAACCCAGGTTAGTCTTGGAGTCAATATGTAGCTGAAGATGACCAAGATTCATTTTTGACCCTAGTGCTGCAATTAGAGGCATGTACTACCATGCCTGGTGATCAAATCTAGGGTTTCATGCATGTTTGGCAATCATTCCACCAACTGAGCTAAACCCCTAGTCCTAAGGTTTGACCATGCACTCTGCTCGGTGCATAAGGAAGGACAAAAGGAGGTGAGCAGAGGACCCCAGTTCAGAGCAACCTGGACACGGAGGTCTGCATGAGAAGGACAGAGGCAGTGACTCCTCCTGTCTTCCAATAGCTGTTCTCACTAATGAACTTGGATCCTCATTTGTGGAAAGCGTAGCCAGATGAATTAGCATAAATACTGCATATTATTCTCTTGAATATTTCAAGAAAACAGGAGAAGGAAATGCAAATGTAGACCAGGTACAAATTTTAACTCAATTTACTTTAACTTGCTTCTTTCATTAAGGAGCTCAAAAGGCTGACGTGCTTAGACATGCTTAGATACAGAGTGGAAGGCATAACCATGACAAGGCAGAAAACAATCCCGGAGACTAAAAAAGCTGATAAGATTTAGCATCTGTTCTAACCAGTACTTCCTGGCAGCTTGGTCAAAGGGGAAATAAGATGTATTACATAGCTCTTACTATCAGTAGAGGAAGCCAGCCAATCCCTCTGGCAAGACAAAGATTTTTCTGGTATCAGATTCTCAAAGAAATTTCCTATGAGGAATCTCTATAGAGAACCCAGTGACCAGCTTTGTTCTGACTATGGCACCCGAGGCTTGATTCTCAAGGCCTTGGGTGGATCTGAGAGGATTACATATTTGTGTAATTCCCAAGGATTTGGAAAACATTTGGTTTCCCAGATGAGGGATTAGAATCCTCATCTCAGAACTCTGCATCCAGTTTTATGGATGTGTGGACAGGAAATAATCTCCAGACAGTGCTGTTGTTAAAGGAAGGGAATGGTTATACACAGCTCGCAATCAGGAGGCTGGGGTGAGGGAGCAGGAAAGAGCCAAAAGACAGGCTGGCGTAGGAGGTCCTTCTGTCTTTGTGTTGCTTTCATTGGTTAATAAAGAAACTGCCTTGGGCCCTTGATAGGGAAGAACTTATGTAGGTGGGGAAAATTAAGTGGAATGCTGGAAGGAAGAAAGCAAAGTCAGGGAACGCCATGGACCCGCTGCCAGAGATAGACATGCTGAGACTTTGCTGGTAGGCTTGTGGTGATGCACAGATTAATAAAAATGGGTTAAACTTATATGTAAGAGTTAGCCAATAAAAAGTTAGAGCTAATGGGCCAAGCAGTGATTTAATTAATACAATTTCTGTGTGGTTATTTCGGGGCTGGAACAAGCACAAGCAGCTTCCTTGTAACACACACACTCTCTGTCTCTCTGTCTCTGTCTCTGCCTCTCTCTCTCTTTCTCTAAACAAAGAAAGAAAGAAGAGAAAGAAAGAAAGGTAAAAATTAATTAATTTATTAATTAATTAATGTGGAGCAGAATGGTGGACCAGCACAAGGCCTCACAATGGAGAGTTCTCTGCACTTTCTTTTTTGCCTCATTTGTCCCAGGCCCCAAACTGGAAAGCCAGAAACCTGGTGAACTGGCACAGGCCAAAAGGGAGGATGGAGTCCTAAAAAAAAATCATCTTATTCTGGCCACTGGCCCAAGGAAGAGGCATTCAGGCACAAAGAAAGACTTAGACAAAGACTCCAGCCAAACACCCTAGAGCAAAAGAGGACCCCACTCTCATGACTACCATCAAAAGCCTTGAGGGAAGTCTAGACTACCCTTCGAGTACCTGTATAAGGCACCCCAACACTGCGGCTGGGGTGGCACCAGAGGAGATCAAGTAGGGAGCTGAGACGTTCAGCTGAGCAGGCCAGTAGTGAGGTGATGCCTGGGGTCCTGCTGGAGACCACCTGGGGAGCCAGAATGTCACACCTAACACAGTATCAGCAAGGACCCCTTCCTCAGGTGTCGGAGGCCGCAGGGGAGGACCCTAGATTGCGGCACTAACTGGCAGAGCATCAGCGCCTATTAACCACGTGCTCTGGACAGGGCAGTGCCAAGAAGAAAGCCAGCTGTCCTAGTTCAGTCTTGTGCTGTGATTAAAATACACCAGCAAAAAGTGGCTTAAGGGGCAAAGGTTTGATTTTAGATTATAGTCCCAGAGGGACAGAGTTCATCATGGTGGGGAAGGAGGCAGGGCATGGGCCAAGAGCAGGATGCTGGCTAGTCACATTTCTGTCACACACAAGAGGCAGAGAGTGACAAGAGGAAGTGGGGTAAGGCTCCAGGTCCCCAACTTCTTTGACTTGTACATAGATCACTCCAATACTTTGTCCCTGTGTGCCCTTCTCCTCCTGGGTCTGCCTCTGTGTCTTCTTCAGTGTTTACATAAGGATGCTGTCATATAGGATCAGGAGCCACTTTAAGGATCTTGTCTCATATTAACCTTTTGCGAAGCTATTATTTCCAGCTAGGGTCGCATTCAGACACTGGGGTTAGAACTGGGGCAGTTAAACTCATAGTACCATCATCGTCAATGGCCATTCAGAGAATGGACAGGCCTGGGAGGATCGAGACAGGCTTAGAGTGGGATCCAGACTTATGGACTGTGTTCAGGCATCGGAGTCCAACATATTGGAAGACCACTCACCTGAGTGAGCCTGCTAGCAAGGAGGGTTCAGACCTGTAGAAGGAAGGGCCCAGGAGGCCTGGCCAACTGTGATCCTATGTTGAGCCACACAGATGATGAAAACCCAGTTAAACTGGACCCCAAGACCATGGTTGAAGGACTCTTCAGACCTCAAGTAAGGCTTCTGATGGGATAGACTCCTACATGCAAACAGTCTTAAACACACAGCCTCACAAACACATGGGAAGCCAAGGGCTGCTGGGGCATTAGAGGAGTGGACTGAACAAATAAACCCGGAAAACAAAAACAAGGCAGGGCTAGCTTCCTGCCCAGCGCTGTTCAGGACTTAAGTCTGTCCAGGCAGGCAGGACTCGGCCTTTGGGTATTTTCCAGTCCTGGGTGAAGATATTTCCCATTGGACCAAATGACTGACAGTTTTTTGAGGCCACATGCTTCCTGGGTGTCCTCCTCTACTGTGGCTTGCACATGTGAAGGACAGTCGGCACACATGGGGGAGGGGATGATCTGGATTACCAGGTGCCCACCCCCAGGCCATGTTTTCCATACTGATTCTGGGAAGTGAGGAGCCTTAGAAGTAGACCGTTTGCTCTTGCTTATCCAAAAAAATAGACCCTAGGGCATCAGAGCAGAGATGAATGCCTAGAACAGTGGAAACACAGTTGGGGGTAAGATGCGGTCTGATCCCAGGCAAGATGCGGTCTGATCCCAGGCAAGAGTCGCCAAGAGGAGCCAGCAGTTGCTCCTAAAGGCATTAACACAATGGCATTTGCATTATAGCGCTATTTCTAATTCTTCCTAATGATGACATTTCTAACCAAATTTTCCAGGTTTAATACTTGTACCTATTTCGTATGATGGAAACCTTGGGTCCCAAAGACATGAACATAATTGTGTATGGCTGTGTTTGTAGAATAGTTTCCAAACAGCAATGCCATTTTTATTACCAACAATAAGACTACTGAATCCAGTTTAGGTTTTATTGGCGGTTCCTTTTTGTCTCTTTGTTCCATTTGGAATGCACAAATTGCTGTGTCTAAGTCACTTGAAGCAAGCCCTGTGAGGTTAAGCCATCAATTGTGTATACAGGGCCATTTGTTTCCATTTGTTTTCCCTGTTAGGAGACGGGTTTTACTCTTGTCAGTTTAATGTTGTTTTTTAGTTACATAAACTGTTTATAAGGTCCTAAAGACAACTCACAAAACGAGGGCACACTATGAGTGGCTTATTCATCTACTGTTTCTTATTTTCTTTTAAAGACTTTGTTTCTAACTGTGTGTGTGAGTGTGTGTGTGTGTGTGTGTGTGTGTGTGTGTGTGTAAGGGGTATGTGTACGTGTGAATGCAGTACCCATGAAGGCCAGAAGAGGGCATTAGGTATCCTGGAACTAGAGCTACAGAAGATTGAAAGTCGCCACATGTGGATGCTGGGAATTGAACCTCCATTCTCTGCAAGAGCAGCAAGTGCTCTTCATGGCTGTACCATCTCTCCAGATGCAAACTTCTTTCTTTCTTTCTTTCTTTCTTTCTTTCTTTCTTTCTTTCTTTCTTTCTTTCTTTCTTTCTTCCTTTCCTTCTTTCTTTCTCTTTCTTCTTTCCCTTCCTTCCTTAACAAAAACAAATGTGTTTGTTCATACTTTTCTTATGAGAAAGGTAGTATCATGCACACATTCTTCGCCTGGTTGTTCTGAGGTAGTAACCTTGACAATAAAAACCTCACAGTGAGATAGGGAGATGGCTCCTTGTGCAAGTTCAGAGCCCACCTGAAACCCTAGCACTGTAGGGAGGTGGAGACAGGAGAAGTTCTGGGGATTGCTGGCTGCTGGGCTAGTTCCAGGTTCAGTGAGAAACCATGTCTCCACGAGTAAGAAGTGTGGCAAACCCAATGTCTTTCTCTGGATTTTGTGTGTGTGTGTGTGTGTGTGTGTGTGTGTGTGTGTGTGTAAGAACACAATCCCATGCAGAACTCAAAGGGCAATGCTGGCGAGTCTCAATGAAGGATTGTCTACCATAGGTTGGCCTGTGGTCTTGTCGTGGGCAAGTCTTTAATTAGTTAACCTATATGGGATAACCCAGGCCACTGTGGGAGGCACTTTCCCTAAGTAGAGGTCCTGAACTGCCTAAGAGTAGAGAAATGGAGCTGAGCACAAGCAAGCAAATGAGCATGCATGGCTTCATTTCTGTCTGCTGTGACCAGTTGTCTCAGTTGTGACCTGTTGCCATGACTTCCCTGAAAGACTGGACATACAACCTGTAACTGTGAGTTCAAATAAACTCTCTCTACCTTACGCAGCTTTTTGTCAGGGTGTTTCATCCCAGCCACAGAAAGGGAGGTAGGACAAGTTCTTAACTGGACCTTCATTAGCCAGGAGGGGTTAGGATCAGATAAGAACAGCAAATAAGGAGATGGTGACGTCAGAGCCCAGCCTCCTCAAGGACAGCCCCCTATACTTTGCTCTAGATCATTCCTGAAGTCTCACACAGTGTTGACGCTGTATAAATAATTGTTATAATGTATTGTTTAGGGGATAATTGCAAGGGGGGAAATGTCTACACATGTTCAGTATAAACACAAGTACTCCTACCATGAATATTTTCTTCCCACGGTGAACGTGGGAAGCATAGACACAGACTGCACTTGGCTGGCATTGATGAATGGGACTCAGGCTGTGAAATGTCACAGGTATAAAGTCAAATGACCTCCAATGTAAAATCAGCTTGACCTTGGGCAATC
Source organism: Ondatra zibethicus (assembly GCA_004026605.1). Classification (NCBI taxonomy): domain Eukaryota; kingdom Metazoa; phylum Chordata; class Mammalia; order Rodentia; family Cricetidae; genus Ondatra; species Ondatra zibethicus. The sequence goes on along the minus strand of PVIU01005364.1, from coordinate 24,768 downwards.
TACTTTGCTGTCAGAGGCTCAATCTTCCCTCTGGGGAATAAGAACCAACTTCTTATCTTGTATCGGTATCAGGAGGATTAAGTGGAATCAAACACAAGAAGTGCCTGGTGTTGAGAAGGCACGGCATAAGTGATCTTTTCCTCAAACAGCTCCAACTGTATAGGATGTTGTTTGCTAAATATGTCCTGAGCTGGAGCTCTAACTGTTTATAAGCCTGTCACAGCTGCTGCCAAGCTACGTGACACCAGACAATTCCCCTGTCCTTGATGGGACCCGGTTTCCACAGTTGAGAAGCAGGGGTTTGGTCAGGACCCCCAGTCATGCATGGATGGTTTAAATTATCTTCTGAGATGGTTTCTATTAGCTTCTAGAAAGGCAAGATTTGGGGTACCACACTTGATCTGTTGCTGAAAGAGAATCTACAGTGTATTTGACCCCAGTTGATCCTGGGCACACTTACGTTTGAGATGCAAAGCCCCAGCTGATCTCCAAGGCTCTGACCTTCCCTGTCTCAGCTTCTGTGGTCTTTCTACTATGGCTGCATAGACTTAACCACCCTCTAAGTCACTACATAGTGCCATTCAAGTCCTACCACAAGCAGAAAGATTTCTCAGGGTGCCTAACACAAGGTGATTCCTTGAGCAGCTGTTCCGAGGTCCATCAGTGCATTTGCACTGGTCAGCTTTTCACTACTATAATGAAATATCCAAAGCAAGGTGTTTTATAAGGAAAAGAATTATCTCATACTTTCAAAGTTCCAACAGAATAGTACATGGTCAGTGGAGTTGCCTTGAGACCCCACGTTACCTAACATAATATGGCTGATGGTATGTCAGGGGCATATGTTGGGAGGAAACAGTTTTATCTCAAGTCAGGACTTTAAAGGGCTAAGTTGGACAAATGCAGGCTCTTGTAACAGCTCTCTCAGGAGAACTACCTTCTAAAGGCATAACCCATTGACCCGAGGACCCAGGAGGCCTTGGCTCCCTGAAGCTCCACAGTGCCTTCCAAACCCATCCTTCAATCACAGTGGACCTGCAGGGGATGTAATTAAATAATTAAACCACACCCAAACTTTAGCAATTAGATAATTTAATCACATGCTCCCTAGTTACCGATCATCTGTTTTCTCTTGAGCTGCTACTTGAGCCGCAGACAGTCACGGTGGCTTATGGATGTGAACACGCTTGAGAATACATTGTTAGGCAATTTCATCCTTGTGCTCACATCGAACCAGGGCAACCGTGACTTGACAAGGTCACATACTGGATGGGATCACCCGCAAAGAACACACTATTATGTGGACAGCTGATGCATAAAAATTTTCTTATTCAATTTGTATGCTAGGTGTGTTGTTCTAAGCCTGTTTCCAGCTATTACTCCTGGTCTGAGGCAGGAGAGTGGCTCAAGCCCAGGATTTCAAGATGAGCTTGGACAACAAATTCTACACCTTTGCAGAAATTGAGAATGTGGACAACTTCTGTAAAAATCACAGGGATTCAATAACAAGATTTCTGTTACATGTCTTCCATCCGCTCCTGTCTGTAGGAGAGTCCCAATGCTTAATCATTCCTCCGAAACCATATCCTAAGCACAGCTCTGACCACTGCTCTTTAAAAAGCTTCAGTAAACGTACACTTTCTATTCCTTTTATAAAGAAAATGTGGGCGTGGTGGCATACACCTTGAGGCAGAGGCAGGCAGATCTGTTTGAAGCCAGCCTGGTCTGCAAAGCAAGTTCTAGAACAGCCAGGGTTATTCTAGAGAAGCCCTGACTTGAAAAACCAAAACCAAAACCAAAAAAAAAAAAAAAGAAAGAAAGGAAAGAAAGAAAGAAAGAAAGAAAGAAAGAAAGAAAGAAAGAAAATGTGGGTGTGTACATGTTCATATGTGGGGGTACTCCATTGTGTGAGTACATATGTACATATGTATGCATGAGTGTGGAGGCCAGGGGTCAACCTTGGGTGTCAGTGTTAGGAGTTGCCCATCTTATTGTTTGAGAAAAGGTCTCTTTCATTGAGACCTGGCACTCACCAATTAGGATTAGCTGATTGGCTAGTGAGTCTCAGAAACCCACCTATCTCTATGACCCTGGTGCTGGAATTACAGGTACTTGCCACTGTGCAAGGATTTTTTTTTTTTGTTCTTTTTGTTCTTTATTTGTGTGTGTGTGTGGGTGCTGGTGATTTAGTTTGGGTCATCATACAGGAGTGCCACGCTCTTTACTGACTGAACATCTCCTCAGGTACAATGGCTGCAGAACTTGATACGACCCTTTTAGGAAACACTATGTGTTCAGAACAAAAAGATGTTCCTAGTAAAGACAGTCCTGAGACTCATCTTGAACAAAACAAGCCTTCTGATGAAGAGCCATGTATGCTTTGACAAAAGACTAGGAATGAACTCCATGCCAACAGCAGCGGGGGAGTGAACCTCTGAAGGATGGCTGTGGGGCCACTATGAGCAATTAGGAAGGCTGCATTCAGATACAGAAAAAAAAGTTTATTTCTTATAAGGTAAGGAATTCAGAATGTGAAATGGCATGTATAATTGTGACTGATATTTGGAAACAAGAACTAAAAATGAAGGAACAAAGAATTAGAAATTACATGAATTATTTCCTGCTCCCATTTATTTTTTTTTAAGTTTTGCCTACGTTTTGTTAAATTTCTAAAAAGTTTTTTAGAGCCACTAAAAGAAGACTCCGCCACCCCCTTGAAAGAATTTGTTTGTGGGGTGTTCATGCCTACGGTGACGGATACTCACAGCTGAAGCATCAGGAACAAGAGGAGGCCTGGGGGCTGGAAATCGCCGACTTGAAGGGAAACCCTAACCTGCTGTGTTGAGCTGCCAATTCATTCATTCATCCCCTGGCTTCTAAAATAGATTGCATTTGCAGATTGCCAGTGGGCTGTGCTCTTGCCCAGAGTCAAAGCTTCCAGACATCTTTGCTGTGGTACCAACTGTTCTCCAAAGAGCTCTGCTCACAAGGATCTTCCAGATCCCTCCTTCCTCCAGTTAGCCCTGGAAGAAGTCCCAGGGGAAGAAAGCCTCTGGTCCCAGACTCATCCTGCTTTCTGTAGTGACCCACAGCGCACGGCAGCCAGCCTGCCTGTCAAGCCACCCACGTCTCTGGAACACCTCTGAAGCCTGGCCCCTGAGATGGTGCATCCATCTTAAGAAATGGGCATCGAACTCTCTTTACCGGAGAAACAAAAGGAATTTTTAACATTCCCGGAAAATTGCAAAGATCTCCACATGTCAGCGTCTCAGACCCTTCGTATCAACTTGGCAGAAGTGTCTTTGTGATTAATGTTACTTGGTGCTGGGGTGGGGTGGGGAGTTTGCACTGAGCAGTGTCTCTCTGGATGGCAATTTGGAAATAATGTGCTGTCTGTCCTGGTGTGCCCTGTCTAGGAATCTGTCACAGTGAAACTGGGCATTGGATCCGTGGATCCGGGTGTTCGGTCACAGGGTATTGGACAATGGGGCTGTGTCCTGGCAACTGCATCCTTAGGTGACCTCGTAAGTCCGTGCACATCACAGAGTTAACACAGGCTGAGAGACAACACTAGGTCATGTGCCACATTCAAATGTGTGGTCTGTTCATGACTGAAACATTATATGGTGTAACTGACAGGCAGATGTGGATGCACGGCTGTTCTCTGCAGTGAGACTTAGGAAACACAAAACAGTTGAAGTGTCTGCTAAATACATTACAGCACACGCTTGCAATGTAATATGTATGTATGTATGTACATGCACAGGCACCCTTGAACGTGTATACACTGGGGATGTGTGTATATGCATGTGTATGAGGACTGAACCTAGGGCTCCATATGTGCTAGGCAAGCTCTCTACCACTGAGCTAGCTGTGCCGGCAGCCCCTATCTTTTAACGACTATTTTGAGACGGTCTTACTAACTTGCCCAAGCTGGTCTTTAACACTACTCTGTATCCCAAGCAGGAATTGATCTTATGACCCTCTTTCCTCAGCATTCTGAGGACTTTGTATTAACACCATGCCTGGTTTCTAGTGCAACCTGGTATTATACCATGCCTGGTTTCTGGTGCACGGGTGTGTGTGTGTGTGTGCATGTGTGTGTGTGTGCATGTTCATATGTATTCAGGCACATTTGTATACATGTGCAGATACATGTGAGCATGCACGTATGTGGAGGCCAAACGACGACTTTCCAAGTGTCATTCCTTAGGGGTTACAGAGTAGGATCCTGTCTCAAAAATAAGAAGACGACTAAAACAAACAAACAAACGAATGAATAACTAAAGAAAGCCACTCACTAGAAAAGCAGAGCATCCAGGGCAGAAGTGGATGGTGAGTGAACACAGATCCTGCCCAGTGGAAACTCAGCATGGATTATCAGGGAGAAAGAAAATGGCAGAGAGGCCACTGAGCTGGGACATTGTATCCCGGTCTAACTTTGTAAATAAACTATAGGGAAGGGGGAGCATGGCCCTTTCCCACTAGCCCAGTGAGGACATGGAGCTTTGCTTGGTTCTGTGAAGTCACAGTTCTGCCCTGCCCACTCCTAGGCTGCACAGCTCCGAGAGGCTTTGAGGCTTTTGTAAGGACAGCCGAACTCTGAGAGAGGACTCACAGGTCCTAAATCTCATTGGACCAATCTCTGCCCTTTGCCACAACCACGTGCTGCTTCTTGGCCATGTTATACACTTTCCAGATAATGGGAATGTCTAGGACCATGCAGCCTGTGACAGGCAGAGGTGGGATTTGGACCAGGGAACCTTCAGCCATGCAGAGCAATGAGGAAAGGAAGAAGAGAAGGCTACATTCCAGACTATACATTTCAGAGAATAAGAAATGGGAGGGGATGTCAGCAAAGGCATATCACACCTGGAGGTGAGGACAGCCTGGGATAAGGGGAGCCTCAGGTGGACCCAGAAGATGACTCATTATTGGTAGGGCCCGGGAGGAAGTGACCATGATGGAGGTTGTCACAAGAACTGCTGATGCACATCGGGCAGATGCCGAAGTGTTTAACGACTACCCCGAAGATTCAGCCGCGCGCTCACTGCCACCTAGCACAGAGATTCTCAACCCGTGGGTCGTGACCCCTTTTGTGGGGGTCAAATGACCTTTTCACAGGGGTTACATGTCAGATATCCTGCACATCAGATATTTACATTATAATTCATAACAGTTGCAAAATTACAGTCATGAAGTAGCAGTAAAAATAATTTCATGGTTGGGGCTCACCACAACATGAGGGACTGTATTAAAGGGTTGCAGCATGAGGAAGGTTAAGACCCAGTGCCCTAGGAGGTCTGTCTTCTTACAAAACACAAGTGTCGTCCATATGAAGCACCAGGTTCCTTTTCTCTTCCCTTAGCCTCTTCCGTCTATAGATTTGCCTACTTGAGGCATCTTCTATGAAACCGATCATATAGAAATAATGTCTGCCCTTTTGTGGTTGGTTTATTTAACTTAGTACGATGTCCTTGAGGTTTATCCAGTATGAAGTGTGTGTGAGAAAATCCTCCCCGGTTCAGGGCGAATAATATTCCACTGTATGCCCAGAGCACACCCTGCTTATCACTCATCTGTCCATTGGTGGACACTTGGGTTGCTCCTGTGAATAACGACGCCCCAAACTTGAATGTGCAAACATCTGTTCAAGACCCTACTTTTCATTCTTTTGGGTGACTATTCAGAGGTAGAATTTTTAGCTAGGTATGGTGAGCTATACCTATAATCCCAGTTATTTGGCAGATTGTGGCAGGAGGTCACAAGCTCGAACCAGCCCAGGAAACACAGTGGGACTCTATTCCTCGGCCCAAGGCATAATTGCTAGATCAGGCTGTGACTTTAGTTTAAATTTAAAATTTGAGAGACTTCCATTCTATTTTTCATAGTGGTTGCAGCATTTTAGATTCTTAACCTGGGCAGCATTAATCCCCAGCTTGTGCCCTTCATTTGATGCATCTCAAAAGGGTACTTTAGCTCCAGGAACCCAGAGGCATGGAGCAGGGCAGGATGAACAATTGTTCTTAGGGCACAGAAGAAGACTCTCCCTCCCACGGACATATCCTCAGTGAGATCCCAGAGGGAAGCCAGGCAGGGAATACACAGGGGCAGGAGCCACTGCTCTGAGAAAAAGGAGACAACGACAAGATTTTATTTGGAAAATTGTTTTGGTGACAAGTCACGTATCTTACCGAGTGTGACAGGTGTCATGGGACAGACAGATACTGTCTCTTACAGTGCTCTACAGTGGGATTGGAGGGTCTCTCTACATAAACACTCCTGATTTCCCCCAGGCAGTTCAGAATTTATTGCTTTACTTGGACGTCACACCCTGGGGTCACAAGGACTAGGGCCACAAAGATGAATTGACTTTAGGGCCCACAGACTATCAGGGAAGCTGACACAGCAACCCACTGCCCACAATGGCACACAGAGGGGCATCTTTGGGGTGCCCAGGGTATAGTCCAGCATAGAAAAAGTCTTTATTTGTAACTAACGTGCATGGGAGGAAAAACACCACATTCCTGGGTGTGGCTATGTCCTCTCAGCCTCAGAATCCCTTTGCTCATGAAGCACAGGTTACTGCTACCCACAAAAGGCCAGCTGCTGGTGGGAGAGGCAGTCTGTGACATGGCATTTTCAGAACAAGGCTGTGCATTGAGATAGTAAAGCTGCGTAAAGGGACTGAGTCCCCTTCGTGTTTTCTTCAGAGGTTCTAGCTTTTGTTTAGACTTCACTACCCCCTCCGCCCCCCCCCCCCCCCCAGCCCAGTGAAAATAAAGCCGATGTCTTTGAAGCAAAGCTTTCTCATGAGCAGGAAAGCTGCGGCCTGCTCGGATGCACACCCACCCGAGAGCCATGTGCTGTGTGAACCCAGAGACAGCTGAGCTGCAGATGTGCGGGAGGGCACCGGGCCAGGCTCTGATCACGCCCCCAGCCCTCCTGCGAACATCTGCAACAGAACACTTTTCCTTTGCAAGCCACATTGCCCGGGGCCCCTTCTGTTTATCCTCAGCCCCTCCCCCACAAGCCCTTCCCTTCACCCTCCAGGCCCCTGCTGGCTCCCCCTGCAGCCTGACCATTGTGAGGGGGACATGATATTGGCCAACCAGGAACCTACAAGCCTATCCTTGGGTGGGTAGAGAAGCCTCAGGTTTAACACTGGTACCACACCTGGGCAGGGGGTTCAACAGGGTTCAGGTCACTGCCCAGCCAGAGACAGGGAGGGGCTGCCAGAGGCACAGATCTTTCCCTTGAATGCCCAGAGCCTCCCTCTCCCCGCCCCTCTCAGCTCCAGGATCTTTAAACCTCTGCCCCAACCTTTCCATCCCACACACCCAGTCTTTCACATTCACCCAGAAACAGAAACACCCCCGCAACCTTTGCAGCTTCCAAACCCCACCCATCCTCCTCTGGGCTTGGACCTCCTCCTGCTTCTCCACCCCTGGTCACCCTTGCTCTCTCAGTGTCCTGTGAGGTGCTCAGTTCTCACGCCCCTTCATGCCCCTTCTTCTCAGGAGTACCCTGCCTTGCCTGTGTCCTTTCCCTCTGTTCCACCCTCACCTCCTCTCATCTGTGCCTCCATAACTCCCACCAGATCTCCGACACACCTCCTGGCAAGGATTCGAAGGAACTCTGGGGACACATGCTAGTACTTAGTGTCACTGTGACACAGTCCAGCTTGCCCTGTCCGGCACATATCTGCCATCTCTTCTACAGCATTCTTCTTGAGTTTCCTCTTCCCATAAAGAGGCTCCTTCTGTTTTTGTAGGTTTCTTCAGCCAGGTACCAGAGCCACTCTCTGCCTGTCTGTCTATGTCTATCTGTCTGTCATCTCCCTATAGAAACCTCTTGAAAGAGCTCACTTTCTCCGCAGCTTGTTACGATGGCTCCTGAGCATCGGAGCCAATGCCAACAGCACCCTGAGTGTCTCCACCTTGCTGCTGCATCTTGAAACTGAACCCGGACCATCCTTTCTTCCACTTAACCTGCTTCTCCCTCCTACTCCTCAAGGCCACCTGGGGAGCATTCGAGGAGACCCCCCGCCCCTCCCTGACTACTAACAAAGTCGAAGCAATTCTTCCCCAAAACACCTGAAGATGAAGCATTTCCCAACATACCACGTGCTCTGAACTTACCCACGCCCCTCTTCTAACCAACCTATATACACTCTACTCCAGATCTCCAACCACAGTGTCCAGACACTGAGCAACCCTCTTGCTATAGGTAGGATGTGGAATGTCCTCAAGGCCCACATGTTGAAGACTTGGGCTAGCCTGTGGCACTATTGAAAGATGGTATAACCTTTTATACCTGGCCACTGCACCTTTGTAAAAAACCCTTTGGCTCATTGACTCTGGAATATTCCTCAAAGGCTCATGTACTGACGGCTTCCTCACCAGCCTATGGGGCTATGTGGGCATGGTAGACTCCCTTAGGGAGGGGAGCCCAGTGGGTGGAAGTTAGGTCATTGCGGTACTGGGAAATCAGTCCCCTCTCCTCTCTCTGCTTCCTGGTTGCTATGAGGTGAGCTGCTTTGCCACTGGCCTAAGGCTTCAGAATCTTTAAAACTATGACCCAAAGGCACCTTTTCTCTCTGTAAGTTTATATGGTATTTTGTAGAAAGCTAACTAACTCACCTCTCTCCAGCTGCTTTTCTTTTAACTGACACTGTTGTCGGCATCTGCCACCTCTTTAAACCAGCAGACTACCAGATACAGGCTCTCCCCCGCCTCTCCTCACCTTATACCACACTCACAGGTACAGGCCCTCCCTGCCTCTCCTCACCTTATACCACACTCACAGGTACAAGCTCTCCCTGCCTCTCCCTGCCTCAAGCTATACTCACAGGTTCAGGCTCTGTTTGCTCAGCACATTTAACTCTCACATCTTTGAGTGTTCTGTGCCCTCACTTTTCATACACTAGACAGAGGCTTTTATTTCAGCTCTTCCCCAGTTCTGATTTATTCTTCTCAAGGGAGGAAATTCTTCCCTTTAGAAGCATTCTCCCCTTGGGTCAGGTTTCTTCCAGTCTCCCCAAATGTACCATGGCAGACACCTTAGCAATACTGTACCCCACACTATCTCTGTGCTAAATAATGAGAAGTTAAATGAAAAAGCAGAAACAAAACAGAAAAACAACGATAACAACAACAAACCAAATGAGGGCGCATTGTGCACTGTGTGCGCATGGGAGCTGATGTGTGTCTGTCTGCATACAGAGCTGAGCCATCTGAAGATGTGTGCACGGGAAACATCTCTCGCTGTGTGTGTGTGGGGGGGTTTCTTGTCAACACCCTGGAGCCAGGAGCTAGCTGCGACAGAGACTGAGGACCCTCCATGCCCATCTTCCCATCTCCCCAGCCACCTGCTCACAACCAAGAAGCAGCTAGAGGCAGCCCACGAGGCATGAGGAGGCACACAGCCATATATCTCTGGGGGAACACAAGGCCCCCAGTCCACAGAGAATCAGATCCAAGACCCCAGTGAATGTCTGAAGCCACAACAGTACCAAACCCTATGATCTATTATCTCTTCCATCTCACTTAAGCTCCTATTTGCTTTGTGACCACAGTGCCTTCACTTTGAGGTGCAACCCCTGAACTAGCACCAATTTCTTTTGACTTCATTGTTTCATGGATAGAAAACCAGTTTTCAGCTGTGCAATGGTGGTGCACACCTTTAATCCCAGCACTTGGGAGGAAGAGGCAGGCAGACCTTTGTGAGTTCGAGGCTAGTCTGGTCTACAGAGCGAGTTCCAGGACAGGCTCCAAAGCTACACTCTTGAGCCCCCCCTCTCTTGAACTCCCCCCCAAAAAAAGCTATGAAGAGGGATTACAGAAGGCTGGGGTGATGACCCAGTGTCAAAGAGGGCTTGTTGCTCAAGCATGAAGACCTAAGTTCAAACCTCCAACACTCATGTGAAAAATCCAATACAGTTGAACTCATCTGTGACTCTAAGTTGAGGTGGGGGTGGAGACAGGAGGATTATGGGACTTGCTGGCTGTCAGCCTAGCTTCAGGTTCGGGTATAAGCTAGCCGGGCACCGGAAGCAGGGCGGTGGGACACAGCCAAGGGTGGCTGGGATGACAAGCAGCCCGTGCGCCTCATTACTACAAGGAATAAAGTAGAGTGTGACAGAGCAGGGCCCCCAACATCCTTCTCTAGGCTCTGTATATGACAGGTGTATGCATCTGCCCATACCTGCCTCACAAACACAGTTCTCAGCTTTGCCCCTCGGTGCACAGGGCTTAGGTGATGTCATTACTCTTTAATTTCCCAACTGCAATACAGAAAACCTGTCAGCTGTTTGAGGGCCTCATCTCAGCTCATGAAAAAAACAAGTGACCCATATCACAGTGAGGTTTACCAAGGCCAAAGAATAGCACATCCCTCCACATGAGACAGTGGCACCAACCAACTTGGCCCCACCCGCAATGCAGACAGGAGGGGAGACGGCCTGGGAGCTGGATGGACAGGGTTTCCAATCTCAGCCCTGCCGTGTGCGAGCTAAATGATCCAACTAAGTTCCTCTTGTTCTCCTGAGGATCAGTGTTTCCTTCTGGGACTTAGGGTGGTGACAGTCACCTCATTACACATCTGTGAGGACTCGCTCAGGTCAGGACTCCTAAAGAACAACTGGCAGATGAACAATCAGCTGTGTACACTGCCTTTGTTCACGCAGCACCAGCAAACGAAGCTATGCGCCTATTCTAATTATTCCTTCAAGTGAGTGAAGTCTCTGTGCAGGGTGGCACACACCTGCAATTCTAGCTACTCTGGGTGGCAAGACAGGAGGATCATGGGTGTAAGCATAGCTTAGGGAAACCTACGAAGACCCTGCCCTGTATCAACATAAAACTTAACAAGGGCCAGGGATGCAGCTCAATGGTAGAGTGCTTGCTTGCCTTCCTGATGCCCTGGGTTTTATGCCGGTATTAGAAATAAAACTTAAGGGCTACCCAAAATGAACACATAAGGATAAGATTAGGTGGGTAAGCGGCTTGGTGGCTAAGAGTGCTGGCACCACAGGCATCAGAATCTGAGTTTGTGTAGCACCCATGGGAAAAACCAGGTGGGCAGGGATAGGAGCTTCACTGGGCCTTGGCAAGCTGTGGGTTCAGGGAGAACCCTGTCTCAAAAGAATGAATAGGAGAGTGATCGAGTAGCACACATGAGGTTCTCAAACATGGTTTCACATTCTTGTGTGTATACATATACATGAATATGCATTACACATACAAGAAATAAATAGAATGAGGTTGGGGTTGGTTAAGGGTGCCTGCTCTTCAGGAAGACCCAAGTTTGGTTCCTAGCACCCATATCAGGAGACTCACAACTGCCTTTCTCTCCCCTTCCCTCCCTCCACACCCCACAACTGCACATAAAATAAATCTTGGAAAAGAAGAGGTTTTAACAAAGGAACCGCCAATCCTTCCAGTTTATCTAAAAAAGGAAAGCACTCCATGGGCCCATGCTGTGTAAATACTGAAGACTTACGGAGTTAACAAGATGAAGGTTTCTTTGGCCTCTTGAGACCTAAAATGTGTTTTCAGTTTATGAAATTGAAATTTGGAAACATGACCTGGATGTTTTGATTTCTGTAATTTGGGGGCAGGGGAGAGGAAAGGGGAAACCCTAGCCAGACAAGTCACTGCCTCTGGAAAACAACCAAGCCAACAGCTTGCCCTTTCTCCAGTGAAGACACGGCCTATGTTCACCCAACCAGGAATAGCAAACAGTTGGGACCCCACCATCTACCATCCCCCTGGATGAGGAAGGCCTACCTATTAACCTAATCATTTTGCCTACTACTGAATCATTTTGGTTTTGCTTGTGGGGAGGTTGTGATGCCTCTAGTACTCCAGGCTAGTGATGTAGAACCAGGTCACACCCTAGTCACATGAGACTGTATGAAAGTCACCCGGATCTAATTGCCAATCATTCAGAAAGGAGCAGAGGCCACGCCAGGCTGTCCTCAGGCCACGAGCCATGTCCACCCAAGATTCAGTCATGCATATGTGTGGGCAGCTCTGAGTCAAATGTATGCAGAAGGTCTGACCTGGGGAAGAAGGCAGATGACAGCCTATATTCCATACAGCACAGAGTTGGGGGAAGGGGCAGATGCTATTAAGTGTCTACGAGCCTCAGTCTGATGACAGGGCTAATACCAAAATCTTGACCCACACAGACACCACCCCTGCATGAGGGCACAGGCAGGTTCTGAGGACCAAACCCCTCAGGACTTCCTTCCATTTAATGCCTCCCCTAGTTCCATTTAATGCCTCCCCTAGTCTTTGATACGGGTTGATTCTCTATTATTCTAAAAGTTTGGGATTAGAGTAATTTAAAATTTTGAATATTTTTTTATTCTGAGACACACATTTGCACATATAAAATGAGGTAACCTGAAGGTGGGACTGAAGCCAGCAATGCTTTGCTTGCACCTTACACACATGGCCTGAGGGTGGCCTTGCACTGGTGTTAGCTGTGACCCACCCCATGAGGTCAGGTGTGGAATTCTTCCCATGTGGCATTGGGTCAGCGCTCTGATCGTTTTGGATTTTGGGGCATTATGGATTTAGATTTCCTAATGAGGGGTACTTGGACTTGTTCTATAATGACAATGTTCATGGTGAACCCATGGCTGCAAATGGTAGTTAACATGGATAGCTTCCATGAGACATGTGAATCCTACATTCCGACCTCCTTTCTGCACCATGAACTAGATTTATTTAAAACAAAAAATAACTCGAGGCCAACCTGGTCTACACTGTGAGTTCTAGGCCATCTAGGGCTCTATAGTGAGATCCTGCTTAAAAATTAATTCAAAACAAACAAAACCCCCAAACAAACAAGAACTAGCGCCAGACGATGGCTGTGTGGGTAAAGGCATTTAGGCTCCAGCCTGACAGCCTGAATGTGATCCTGGAGCCCACACGGTGGAATAACCAAGTCCTAAGTCCCTTGAAGGAGACAGGGATCCTGGTGGCGTTCCCTTCCTCTTCATCATGTCCTGGCCAAGAGGGGAGCAGCTTTGTCCTACGCTGGGCTCCACTATGATGGGATGCCACAGGCCTCAAAGCAACCAAGCCACTTGGTCATGGCTGCAACTCCAAAACCCTAACAGTGTGCACAGGCCCACATTTCCCCTTGTTCAGTTGGCGGCCTCAGGTACTTTGCTGCGGCCATCGAACGAGGCAGGCAAGTTCTGGGAGCTCTACACAGTCTGGGTTGGAAATGTTTGGTTGGGAATCAGTCCAGACCATGAAGCCCTGAAACTCTGTTCCTGTTTATGCCACGGATGGAAATCTTCATCCTCTGTATCCATGGAAACAGTAACATGGGGAGGGGACCATTTTCTTTCATTTGTTGCCATGCATTATCAGTGCATGTGGTTATTTCCATTACCAAACTGACAGCGGGTGTTAAATAGGAACTGATAATCCCCAGGCTCAGGGAGAACTTGAATGATGAGCTTTTGGAAGGAAGCTGCGTGGCATGGCCGGATTCTGATGGTTTTGCTCTGAGAACCTGTGTTGGTAGCGAGCATGGTGGAACACTGCTATATTGAGGGGCAGGTGAATACCTGCCCATGGGCTCTAAGCCTAGCTTTTACCTGAGGCAAGAGCTATTTATGGGAGCCTCTCTTGTCTTCTGTGACTTCCAGCAAGGACTTTGAAAATACAAATATCCATGGAATGAACGTCAGCAGGCATGGCCTGTCTCAGGCTCCCCTCTCTGTGACACTCAGAGGGACTTTACAATGTTGTCTGAGATAAGAGCTCATATATCCGAGGCTGCCCTCCAACTCACGACGTAGCCAAGGATGACCTTGAACTGCTGATCCTCCTGAGTGCTTGGATTACAGGTAGGCACCACTATACCCAGTTCATGCAGTGCTGGGAATTGAACCCAAGTTTCAGGCGGGCTAGGCGGGCACTCTGCTAACTGTATCACATTCCCAGCCCCTTCCCTACTTTTTTTTTGTTGTTTAATCAGTATTATCCTAAGTTCTTTTGGGGAGCATTTTTTTTCTGAGGCTCAGCCCATGTGGGTTTTGGTAGAGCTGATGCCAGCTCTTGACCTGAAGCCTGGCCAAGCAGCCTTGTGTCCACACAGCCACCACGTCAGGGGATGAGCAGGTTCAGGATGAGCATGTGACCACCAGGGCAGACTGTGAGAGTTCCCTTTAGGACCTTCAGGTGGGAAGACACGGGCCTTCAGCTGGCATAAAGTGACTTTGTCCTTACAGGGAAGTAAGTGCCTGCCTGAGAAGCCGACACCCTAGGCCACAGAGCCGAGAGTCAGGCAAGAAACTGGCTCAGTGGGTAAAGAGCTTGCTGTTCAAGTGTGAGGATCTGAGTTAGAATCTCCAGAACCTGCATGAAGCTAGGCATGGGAGCTCACATGAGATGGGAGACAGAGACAGGGCAATCCCAGGAGCTTAAACTCAAGCTAGTCTGGTGTGCGCATTCTGTCTCAAACAAATGGGAGGGAAGAACTGATACCCAAAGTTGTCCCCTGACTTCCACATGGACGCCATGACACAAAGACACCAGATTCCCCCCCCCCTCACACACACACACACACACACACACACACACCAGATAAGCACAGAATATGTCACTCCTCTGCAACCGGCAAGGCTGAGCTCAAAGAACACCTTTTGGATATTGAAGCCACTGTGAGCTAGACTCCTGACATTTGCAATAAAGGAGTCCAGATACAGCTATGGGAGTGGGGAGGTGAGCCTAAGAGGTCACTTAGTGAATCTGGGGTGGGTACTTCATTTCTCAGCCTGGGGGACACACATAGACAGGACCCAGCATCCCATGAAGGACTTGAAGCTGCACAATGTGGGTCCAAACTCAGGGCTCAATAGAGGGCAACAGCTAGGAATGTGGCGCAACACAAAATCGTCAACCTTACTTAAACTATTATGAGATTTTCTTTTGGGGGGATTTTTCTTGTAACTTGATCGTGCAGATCTTAAGTGTGAACTATGCAGATGACAACTTGATGTTGCAATGTCAAAACACTGGACTCTTTTGGTAGAGCATATGGTACAGCAGGAGGTCCAAACCCAAGAGGAAAGACGGGGTGAAATCACAAGCAAAGACCAGTGAGAGGAGGTCCCCAGAAGTGATGGAGGGCAGCCTCAACAATGCCAGCAGGACAAAACCGAACAGCTGTGGGCTGGTGTGAGGCAAACTCACACCTGAACAAAGTCTCACCCACAGAGCTCTTCCTGCTGAGCGGGTAAAAGTGTGAGAGAAATGTCCTTGGAAAGGAGCTGGAGCCCCACATCTGTCCAGATGTTTTCACAAGGTCTTGGTTCCAGCCCCCTTGCTTCTACTAGGAGGAGTCTGGACCATTCTGGTATTTGTTCTACAGTGCTAGAAGTCCTGTCTCCCTCTCTGGGCCCCTGTCAGCTCCATCAGGCCTCTGGGAACAACTTCCGCTGCCAGGAAAGCATTTCCTACTTCAGTTCTATTTCTGAGAGGTGGCTGGCCCAGCTGATCGATGCGTCACATCATCCATACAAACTGTCCCTCCAGCTCCATCATCAACAGGCTCAAGACTGCGTGCCCTCTTCAAAGAGCCCGGGACAACTGTGTATGCTCAGTGGAACACAGCCACAGTAACCAGTTGGGACATCTTCTCTCTGTGGTCACAAACTGCCATTCAGATTCCCTGCTCATCATCTGAGAAAACAAGAGGTGGAAAACCTGGCTGAAGTCTAATGGGGCTTAGCCCTAGAGAAAACACAGCCCCAGACACACACCTCAGACAACCCTTCATACACACACACACACACACACACACACACACACACACACACACACACACGCAACGCACACTCAACAAAGATGGAAGAACCAGTGAGTCAAAAACACCCGGACGCTTTCCTTAAAACACAGTTGTGTTGCTTGGTCCTCTTGTGGGACTCTTAACAGTGGAAACGGGATGTCTCCAACCCTTTTGTTGGCTTTGGGACCCTACTCCTCATACTGGGTCGCCTTTTCCAGCCTTAATGGGGGAGGTGCTTAGTCTCACTGCAGCTTGATGTGCCGTGGTTTGTTGATTCTCATGGTAGACCTGCCCTTTCCTAAACAGAAATGGAGAAGGAGTGGATTGGGGGATGGGAACAGAGGGGGAATGGAGGGGAGGGACTGGGAGGAGAGGAGGGAGGGGAAACTGCAGTGGACGGGATATAAAACAAACAAACAAACAAACCTGAAATTTAAATTCAAGGAGAAAGAACTAGAAGACATTCGGAGTCTGGATAAATAGCAGCTTTGGGACACAACACCCATCTGTCTCCTAATGGGGTGCCTACTCCCTTTCAGCAGCCTGAGGGTGCTAATCCCTGTTTCCAGGTCATCTTCTATCACCATTTCCACCCCTCTACTTGCTTGCCATCTTTAAACCATTATCCCTTATTGTACCAAGCTCTGGCTTTAACAATTTACCCTTTGAGGTTTCTCCTGCTCTTAGCCCAGGCAAGACTATTCATCCCCTTCTACAGGTTAACAAACTCTGGATGGGTGATGTGTTAATCAGGTCACTTTCTGCCATGAATAACACAATATTGAGGTCCGCAAGATGGATCAACTGGTGAAGTGCTTACTTACCATACAAGCCTGGCGACCTGAGTTCAGTTCCCTGAACCTGCCTTAAAAAGACCATTCATGGTGGCCCACATCAAAACTCCTTCAGAGGTGGGAGATGAAGAAAGATAATCTTCTGGTCAATGGCTTAGACTTCACTGAAGAGAACAGAACAGAGCAGAAGAGAACTTTCACTGACAAGGTGGAAGAAGAGAACTGACTCCTGAAAGTTGTCTTCTGACTGTCATGTGTGCTATGAGGAATATGTGTACCCATGCGCACACACACCCACCCACACGAACACACACATGCACACACACATACATATTGTAAAAACAATGCATTATGAGTTTAATATTCACTTTAGTGAGTGCTAAAGACAAAGGTCTGTTTTGGCTCCTGGTTCTGGAGGCCTAAGGTCAAGGGTTGTGGTTGGTGAGGGCTTTCTTGCTGGAAGCATCCTCAAGGGCTGCACAGTGAAAGAGGACACAAGCATATGTGCATCTCTGTCTGATCTCTGCCCCTTTTCTTGCAAAGCTACCAGGACTCAACCATGAGGCTCCCACCCTGAAGCTAATCCTAGTAGGTCCCCCAAAGCCTGCCCCAGCACCACAGCAAGATTAGGCTGCTGTCCCTCACTATATTGTCATGGGGATTACACTGTAGAGCAAGTTTGCAAGAGCCATAGTCACCCACTAATTAAACGTGCTGATGTTCTCCAGGACTTCCGAGCCTGGAGTTTCCATCAGTCACTACATGACTTTCAGAGGGGAGTTCATGCTTCAGCTGCCACGTAACGCACAACCCCAAACTCAGTAGTCCAGAACATCTCCTTATGACCCGATGATTGGAGGAGTGACCAGAGCGAAGCCGAGCAGCTCTCTACATGGTTACAGCTGAAGGAGTTCTTGTGCCTGTGTTCAGTTACAAGCTTGTCTAAGGCGGTCTCCATCGTCCAAGGTCTCTGTCTCTCATCACTCGGCATCATCACTCCCTTCTCTGTAGCTGGCCAGCAAAGTTCCAAGAGGGCCCATTTTCCCAGAACACAGAAAGATCATCAAGTCTTTGACTACGCCATACTTGCTAATGTCCAATTGCTCATAGTAAGCCAGAGCAAAGCTAACTCAACAGGGGAAGAGCTACACAAGGCCCAAGTATACAAGGTATGGTCCGGGGCCACCCATGTAACCGTAACCACTTAATGCAGTGGGTGGGGAACGAAAGGGTCTGATGTGACACTGGGGCCTGGGAACCAGTCACACCTGAAGTCAGAGATCTTTCCCCAGATTTTCCATTTAAACCAAAACCAAAGAAGCAAGCCGACATCCTCCCCTCACCCCTTTGTTTAGTAAAGCCATTCTCAGTTAGGTTTTAGTCATGGGTTGACAGACATCAGCGACATCTTTTGCCAAGACAAGAGTAGGTACTGGGGACAAACTGAAATATCTAAGTCATGCAGGTGCTGCCAGGTGTCTTCCAAAAACACCACAAGCTTCCAGGTCTGAGTCACTGTTCTTTACACAGAGTGCCACACTAAGCATGAAGTCATGATTGGCAAACAGCTGCTAAGAATGCCAGGTATTATGGTACACACCACAATCCCAGTTTTTGGAAGGTGGAGACAGGAGGGTATCAAGTTCCAGGACAGCCTCAGCTACAAAGTGAGACCTTATCTCAAAAATTAACACTCTTGTGCTGTCTCTAGTGTATCTTCTTACTGTTGCCCAAAATCACATAACTGAGAGATAATTTACCAGGGGCCAAGTGAGGGGCTGCCCATAGCCTCTTTGCAGCCTGCTTGTCTGTGAGCAGCATCTCCTGGCTCATCCTCAACCTTCACAACTCTTCATAGTACCCTCACTGCCCCTTTGGCCAGCAGGGAGTGCAAGGTGCCCACGGCTTCTCTCAGCCCTGTAGGCACCGAGATGCAGGCTCAGGTTCAACAAGGGCTATCGAAGTCTTCAGTCCAGTGAGGGACTAAAGGTACACAGCCCTCAAGGACACTGAATGGGGATCCCTAGAGAAGAGATGCTGCCAGGCCTCCATACATCTGACCATTCCTACAGGCTGGGTGAGAGACCTGCATCCTAGGTCCTGTCCTAGTCAACAGCAGGGTAAACCTCCACATAGAACTGAAGCAGTTAAGGAATTTGAATGAGGGTTTTATACCAGTTCTGTTTGTCAAATTTTAATTTATTATTATTATTATTGTGTGTGCGGTAGGTGAGGAATGGGGGGGGGTCACATCTGCCACAGTGTGCTTATGAAGGTCAGAGAGCAAACTATTCTCTTCTTCATTTTTACATGTGTCCTGGAGATTGAACTCAGGTCAGCAGGCATGCACAACAAACATCCCTACCCTCTGGGACCATTATTAGCTCAAATAGTCCATTTTCTTTTTTCCTTTTCTTTTTTCTTTTTTTTTTTTTCATTTTATTGGCTGAGTCTGTTTACTGGGTCATGGTTTACTGTTCTCTCTTTAAAACTAATCAAACCATAGAGAAAACTCTAACAACCATGTCTTAGTTAAGGCCCATGGGAGTCCCCTCACTATGTAGATGCCTTAAAAACAGTGACAACAAGTTGGGCCTTTTGAAAAGCAGCCTTGCAGAGAGGAGGCCTGAGGTGGTTAACAAAGTCACTCAACACAACCTAGAATCCCCTGGGGACTGTGAGTTTTGAGATTGGATTAAATGAAATGAGGAGATCCACCCCGAATAAAGGTATCATCATCCCACAGGCTAGGAGAACAAAAAAGAGAAAGTGGGTTGATCACAAGCCCTCATCTCACTCTGCTTCCTGACTGTGGATGCCATGTGATCAGCAAGTTTGAGGGCTAGCCTGGGCTACCTGAGACTGGCTCAGGGTAAGCATCATGCAGAAGCATCAAGAATTAGTGCTGCCTGGGGCTGAGGGCCAGGAGGGAGATTTCACCTTAACAGTACAGAGTTTCTCTGCGAGGTGATGGAAAGATGCAAAAAAAAAAATGATTTTGGTGATGCTTGTACCACTTTGTGGAAATATCAAAACTCTTGGTCTAGGAGGATACAGATTGCTGTCCTAGCATGTGTGAGGCCGTAGGTTCCATCCCCAGCACTGATCTGGTATGTGAATGGCACCTTAATAAAGCCATCAGAGTTCAGTGAGACACTCGATGGGTAAAGGCACTTGCTGCCAAACCTGACGTGAGTTCAACCCCAGGACCCACATGTGGAAGGAGAGAACTGTCTTCTGACCTCCACATGCATGTCACAACGTCCTCCACACTTAAATAAATAAGTGTAGTTCAAAATATAGAGCTGTTATAAGTATGAAGCAGAGAACTTCGATTTTTAAAATAATTGAACTGCTTATTTAACACCTAAAAAAATTCTAGATCTGGGTGTTTACACAAGTGATTTCATCTAAACAGTTAAAAAAATGAAAGAAAGAAAAGAAAAAAGCAATACATAACACAAATTCTTCCAGAAAACAGAAACAAGGCCACTAACTGTCAACTTGCTTTATGAAACCGGCATAGTCTTGATGCTCAACCCAACAATAGAAGGAAGGGTGTCAGATCATCTCTCCATAGACGAACACTCCCTCCACAGAATGGTAGCAAATCCATGCCAGTGACACATGAAGCTTAAAGACCTTAGCGCACGCCTTTAACTCCAGCACTCAGGAGGCAGAGGCAGGTGAATCTCTGTGAGTTTGAGGCCAGCAAGGTCTACAGAGTGAATTTCTAACCAGTCAGGGCTACATAAAGAGACCCTGACTAAAACAAAACAAACCAAAATGAAAACCAACCAACCAAACAAACAAAACCACAAAAAAACTAAAGGTCTCATCCAGGCAGGATTTTTCCAGAAACATGAAGGTTGTTCTCATTCTAACTTCAACCAATACAACTCGCTGAGTCAACAGAGACCAAATAGGAAGAGAAGCATCTGACCAGCTTGTAAATGTAGACACATCATTTGACAGATTTCATTCAATACCTAACCATTTCCTTTCCAAAGTCTCTTGATGGGCGGTGGTGGTGCACACCTTTAATCCCAGCACTTGGGAGGCAGAGGCAGACGGATCTCTGTGAATTCGAGGCCAGCCTGGTCTACAACAGCTAGCTCCAGGACAGGCTCCAAAGCCACCGAGAAACCCTGTCTCAAAAAACAAAACAAAACAAAGTCTCTCGATGTTTTCTCCTAGTTCAGTTACAAAACCAGAATGCGAATCACAGCCAAGCCCATCTAGCACCATCAAAGGTCCCTGCCAAAGCAAGCCAGCAAATGAAAAAAACAAAAGGCTTATAAGGATTGGAAGGGGACAAATAAAACTCTATTTATAGACCGTCTGATAAAAAAATACACAGAAAAATCTAAGAGGTTATTAAACTACTAGAATGATCAACAAATTGTGGCCAGGCCACTGGATCTAAAAGCAATGGCAGGGCTGGGACAAAGCAGGGTGGGGCAGAGCGGGGTAGGGGGAGGTAGCAAAAAGCAAACTTAAAATAGCACCCGGGCTGCAGAGATGGCTCCACAGATAAAGGCGCCTGATTCCAAGCCTGACCTGAGACCTTGAACCTCCACTTGTGTGTTGTGGACACACACATAAACTAAATAATGAATACAATGGAAAAATAATTAAATATTACCCAAAGCATTAAAGTCCTAGGGCTACATCCAATAGGTGACGTGTGAGGCCTCTAACACTCAAAACCATACAACGGCGTCAAGAAAGGAAGCCCCAAGGGATGGCAAATCATCTTGACAACATAGAGGCCATCTATGGCAAAGATGCTCACTCCCCACCAGCTAAGCTATAGGATATGCTTGTTTACATCCCAGCAGGTTTTAGTTTTGTTTACTTTTTAGAAGTTGGCAAATTGATTGTACCATTCACATGGAAACGTGAATGCCCAAGAATGGTCTAGTGTGGCTGAGCATGGCTTCATATCAACGGCGGCCGCAACGCTTTGTTAATTGGAATAATGTGGCATTGGCATTGGCACATACATAGAAGGAGAGTCCAGAAATAGACCTGCAAAACCACCCAAATGAATAAATGAAAAAAAGAGGCAGAAATACCATGTGTTCGGAGGCTGTGGAGAGCTAGAGTTTTCGTGCATGCTGGAGACTAGGATTGTCTTTGGAAAACATGTCAGTGTTGGTTACTGGAGTTTAACATATGTATGCCTTGTGCCCAGCTCCACTGTGAGGTATAAACACAACAGAAATGCACACACATGTTCCCTGAAACATGCATAATATGCTCCATACAAATGCTATTCATCAGAGCTGCAAGCTGGATGCTGCCCAAATGGCACATGGCAAAGAAACGAACCACCCACAGCTCAAGCAGAACACCGAGCTGAAGATGCACATGAGACCACACCCCTTGCTCCTACTCCTACGACATCCAAAAGGGGCAAACCAGTCTATTGTGTGAGATCAAGATCACGGTTACTCTTGGGACACTTAGCAGGGGGCAGCACCCATGCAAAAGCCAGGCACACATCTTTGCACACCAGTAACACACAGGCTTGGAAGGAGTAGGGAGAGACAGGTAGATCTCTGGAGCTTGCTAGTCAGCCAGTCTAGCAAATAGATAAGCTGCAGGTTCAGTGAGAGATTGTCTCAGAAAAGAAAATGAGGTGGTGTGTATTTAAGGATATACTAGACACTGACCTCTGACCTCCACATGCATGTGCACACGTGTATACATGCACACACATGCACACACACAAAGGGACACATGGAGGCTCCTGGGAGACCTGGTTGTACACTGTTCCCTGACCTGGCTTCTGCTGGTAAAAACCCTTCAAGCTGCAAGCGCAGCCTATGCTCTTGTCTGAAGTAAGTTCCATTTGAACAAAAGTTTGAAAAATGAATGAGGGGAAGTACTAACAGGTTGGTATTACAGAGGCTGGGGGACAGAATGCTGAGAGCGGTCTCCACAGCCTCAGGAAGACCCAGGCTTGTACCCTGACCTTTCCAAGGAGCTGAAAACAAGCTAGGGGACTTGTACTGGGAAAGCTGGAAACACTGGTGTGGGGCAAAAAAGTGGGAAAAGTCCAGTTCCAGAGAGAGAAAGAGAGAGAAACAGGCAGAGGAGGGGAGGGGAGAAGGGGCTGGGATGCAGCTGTGGGATGGAGATATAAGGGAATCTTTCCTTCTCCTTAACACTAGAGTTCTGCTCCTGAAGGGGTGTGGGGCTCAGGATCACTGACACTAGTAAAATTTGGATCAACTCAGAGTACAAGTCAGCCACACATCAGCCCTGTATGTTTCTTAGAATTACCCCATTTGAAATCCAACTGAGAAGGGGCTGGGAAGTGGGGTGGGCTCCAAGCATCCAGCAATGGCAGAAACACATCCCAGAGGCACGTGCCAGTATAGGTACAACCAGCAACCCTGAAGCTTCCTGAGAATACTTGATAAGAATGGCTTCGGAGCTCAGATGCCTCTGCGGTGAGCCATACCTACATGATCCCAGATCAGAAGATTTGAGGTTAGACCATCTCAAGGTCCCACTGGAGATGGGGAGAGGAGGTGTCTAAGCTCTCAGACTCCAACCCAGAGATAACTTATGTGCACAGCTAAGACTCTTTGATATTTTTAACTCATGGGCGCTGCCAGACCAGAACAGCAAGGATAAAAATAGATGGTCCCAGAGTGGTGTGCTGTTTGTAGACACCACACGGTCAGGTCCACTTTGAAAGAGAAGTGGGACTTGAAGGGTAGAAAGAAGACAGTCATGGAAGGTGTGACAGGTGGCGGCATGAAGTCCCCCTCTCTTAGTTCATATTCACTGCAGAGCTGGGATACACTCTTCCTTGAGTACCTTACAAAACTGCTGTCAGCAGAAATCCAGGGAACTCCAGAGACATCTTTCCAGGCTCCTCAAGATATTCCCATGGAAACAGCAGTTGAAAACTGAGATGATACCCAGAGCAATTCCTGGAAAGTTTCTCAAGTAAGTGAGAATATTACTAGGCAAGGAAACTAGACCCTACTTATCACCGAGAGAGAGAGTTGTCTGAGACTGAAGGATGGAGGTGTTGTTCCCACACAACTCCAGGAGAACAAATCAGGTACCTGCTGGTCCAGGAAGAGTCCCTAAACAATTTGATCAAGATGTACCCATAGGAATACAACTAGATTTCTGGGCCAATCCAGTCTTCACTCTTCTGTGAGTACAGGATCATATATGAGGACACAACATATGTGAGGGGTACCAAAAGAGACTTCACAGAGTACCCTAAAATACACAAACACAAGGAATGCCCAGGCTCTTTAAGCATCTCTCACTTCTGAGCCCACTGGAGACGCCCTACTGAATGTCAAACCTAAGTCTCCAACCATCATTCGCACCAGAGAGAGGCCTGTGTGTGAAAGTCCTTCAGCAACTTCATGTTCATGAGGGGATCCATACACAATGGAAACGGGATTGCTGTTTGAGCCAGAGAAGCTGCCAATCATCCCTGTATGTCAGCACCCAAGGGCTTGCCAGAAAATTAGACTGATGAGCCATCCACAGAGGCTGCCTCAATGTCCTATATCAACACACACACACACACACACACACACACACACACACACACGCATCTACATCTGCATAGCACCTACTCACCGAGAACATGCCACAGAACCTCCTGGTGATGCTTTCTAGATGTTGTCCCTCCCACTAACATGTGAGCTGAAGGAGGCATGGAATCTGTGGCTTTGTTCACTGAAGAATTCCAAATGCCTAGAAAGCAACTGGTATTTTATGTCCAAAAAGTCTGTTGGCTATATGAATGAAAAAGGATAATTATTATGTACGGGTGGGCATGTCACAGTCTATGTGTGTAGGTCAGAGGGTAACTTTTGGGATTGGGTTTTCTCTTTCCACTGAGGTTTCTAAGGACTGACTTGGGTCACTAGGCATGAGGGACTGGGTTTAATCCACAACACAGCACACACAGATGTGGTGATGCACACCTGGAATCCCAGCACCACACAGACAAATGTGGTGATGCACACCTGTAATCTCAGGACCACACACACAGATGTGGCGATGCATGCCTGTAATCCACAACACCGCGCACACAGATGTGGTGATGCACACCTGGAATCCCAGGACCACATACACAGATGTGGCGATGCATGCCTGTAATGCACAACAC